>SZWC01017975.1:26896-39959 GCA_023375785.1 Penium margaritaceum | reverse complement strand
TGTGTGTGTGTGTGTGTGTGTTGAAAGATTCCAACGAATTGTTGTTATGGATCATTGGTATGCATTCTATTCATATCGTGGCAGCCCAAGGGCTGCAGGGGCTTGACCTGATAACTTTGCATCAAAATCTCAGCTTGAAGTTGGGATCTTGTCAATGGTGTCACGATAGCCGCCCTGGGATTGAAGCCACAAACACATAGACAATGGAAACAGAGACACTGAGCGGTCTCCTACTTACCCTTCAGCTCACTTAAACGACCACTGCTATTTACTCCATTCCTGGGAGGCCATATCTTATGAGAGGCACCTTGCGCATAGTCTTTATTCCCAATGTTCTAATGACTGCTCTTCTCGTCTGTCAAGATCCAGAAATCTTGAGATCTGCCCCGGTACCTAGGAACATCCCTTCTTTTGTTTATAGCAACAAAATGGAACTGCTATCCATATCATGATTTTGAGTGGTTTGATTAGCCATGTCATCATTTTGAGTGATAGTTCCTGTTTTTACCCTACCTTCTAAGGACCACCATCTACGTTCTCTGCTTCTGCACCATGGTTGTACACCAGAGTCACCTCTTTCACATGAACTCCCTCATCTCAAAATTTATCGAGCACATTCAATGTCTTCTTATTCTAACAGACCTATGCTCATCTTCTTTCATGCGAACATTAAATCTTTCTTCTCTAAATCTCCAATTCCTGCTGTGGTTGGCATTCTAGATTGCCATCTTCGCTGCTTCTTTGTGCACCCCATGACACAAGCGTCTTCTTCATTGCATACATGTTTATTTATCTCTTTTCATGTGCCGTATGGAAAATAATCATGATAGCACAATGCCACTGGAAATGTGAGCGCAGCAATCCTTTTGGGGGGTCACCATCCTTAGTTG
The DNA here is from genome assembly GCA_023375785.1 of Penium margaritaceum. NCBI lineage: Eukaryota > Viridiplantae > Streptophyta > Zygnematophyceae > Desmidiales > Peniaceae > Penium > Penium margaritaceum. The sequence goes on along the minus strand of SZWC01017975.1, from coordinate 39,069 downwards.
GATGGAGCCCTTTGGAATATGTTGTCCGGTGGGGCTAGCGGAGACTTAGAAGCGCAATAGTGGTAGTCAGACACATTTATACATCTTCAATGGCTGTTGCCATGGCATGATTGAATCCAAAGATGAGGATGTTCTGAACGCAAATACAAGTTTAACAGGTTGGGATTTCTATGGATTGTTGACGTAGGAAAAAAAATCAGTCTTTGCAGGTTGAGGTTATAAAAAAAAAAGAGGATAGAAGTATCACATCTGTGTATACTAGAGGAGCGTAAGTTGGTTGAGGCCTTAGGGACTCTTGATGAGATTGCAAAATTGGTTGGTACCATTAGAGACCTAGTCAGCCCACTTCATTTGGATGGTGGCATCTAAAAATGTTTTGAGAGTGTCACTATTCTGATCAAGTTACACAATTTGGAGGTCACAAACTGCTGCAATACCCAAAATGAGCCGTACTGTTTTTAACAGAATTCATCCTTTGATGTGCATGAAGCAATTAAAGACAAGCTATACTTGAGCTTATCAACAATGTTGACGTCTTTGGTAGTGATTCTAATGATCCAGTGATCCCCAAAAGATTTTACTCCCATGATTAGTTTCACGATTTCCCATGAGCTTGTTGGTTGATAACGTTGCTATACTCTGAGGGGCCTCTTGGCTCTAAGGGTCTTGTGGACCTCAAATATCTTCTTTAAAAGTGTGNCATGTTTATTTATCTCTTTTCATGTGCCGTATGGAAAATAATCATGATAGCACAATGCCACTGGAAATGTGAGCGCAGCAATCCTTTTGGGGGGTCACCATCCTTAGTTGGATGGAGCCCTTTGGAATATGTTGTCTGGTGGGGCTAGCGGAGACTTAGAAGCGCAATAGTGGTAGTCAGACACATTTTTACATCTTCAATGGCTGATGCCATGGCATGATTGAATCCAAAGATGAGGATGTTCTGAACGCAAATACAAGTTTAACAGGTTGGGATTTCTATGGATTGTTGACGTAGGAAAAAAAATCAGTCTTTGCAGGTTGAGGTTATAAAAAAAAAAGAGGATAGAAGTATCACATCTGTGTATACTAGAGGAGTGTAAGTTGGTTGAGGCCTTAGGGACTCTTGACGAGATTGCAAAATTGGTTGGTACCATTAGAGACCTAGTCAGCCCACTTCATTTGGATGGTGGCATCTAAAAATGTTTTGAGAGTGTCACTATTCTGATAAAGTTACACAATTTGGAGGTCACAAACTGCTGCAATACCCAAAATGAGCCGTACTGTTATTAACAGAATTCATCCTTTGATGTGCATGAAGCAATTAAAGACAAGCTATACTTGAGCTTATCAACAATGTTGACGTCTTTGGTAGTGATTCTAATGATCCAGTGATCCCCAAAAGATTTTACTCCCATGATTAGTTTCACGATTTCCCATGAGCTTGTTGGTTGATAACGTTGCTATACTCTGAGGGGCCTCTTGGCTCTAAGGGTCTTGTGGACCTCAAATATCTTCTTTAAAAGTGTGTGCTTCAATTAGTTTTACTATTATGGTTATCCACAAATGGATGCATGGATAGTTCTTTTAGAAGGAGCTACCGCACTTTCCGTCATGTTTGTGCCAAATTGTTCTCTTAGTTAAACCATGCGATCCTATCGACCTTGCATTTGGTTTGGGTGAATAACAAGAGATTCTATTGATAGAAAATTATACCTTGGAGTGATTAAGATCATACAAAGTGACATAACTACCTCAGGAGCATCAAATTCACTCACTTTTCAACACCCAAGGAAGTCAAATGCTAAGAGTTTATGTACACAACCTTTGCAGAGTGGTGGGACATGAACTNAGCTTGTTGGTTGATAACATTGCTATACTCTGAGGGGCCTCTTGGCTCTAAGGGTCTTGTGGACCTCAAACATCTTCCTTCAAAGTGTGTGCTTCAATTAGTTTTACTATTATGGTTATCCACAAATGGATGCATGGATAGTTCTTTTAGAAGGAGCTACCGCACTTTCCGCCATGTTTGTGCCAAATTATTCTCTTAGTTAAACCATGCGATCCTATCGACCTTGCATTTGGTTTGGGTGAATAACAAGAGATTCTATTGATAGAAAATTATACCTTGGAGTGATTAAGATCATACAAAGTGACATAACTACCTCAGGAGCATCAAAGTCACTCACTTTTCAACACCAAAGGAAGTCAAATGCTAAGAATTTATATACACAACCTTTGCAGAGTGGTGGGACATGAACTGATGGGTGAAAAAGAAAAAAATGAAATGCTTTGGTATCTTCTATGGATGACAAAATCAGACGTACAAAGTACCATATATTGGGGTAAAAGAAAGAAGCAGAAACTTGCATTGAAAAAGTGCACAAGAATGCCAAAAAGTTTGGTGCGACAATCAGTCTAGAAATAAAGTTGAAAGTGCCTCACCCTCAGTTTGAGTATCAATGTACGGTGTAATCATATATTTATTCTCTTTATTTTTCTGATTCAGTGAGTGAGGTACATTCTAGATGGCATTTGATACATGCATGTATAGTCCTTCTACCACATCCACTGTTAGAGTGACATGTTTGTGTTTTGGCCAGCTTTGCAACGCGAAGGAGGTGGAGCCAATTTTCCTCTCCATGCACTTATGTGGTGGTTTGAGTCTCTTTATTGCCAAAGCAAAAGGTTTAGTGATGAAATCCTTCAAGAAATGCCAACCACTTTAAAGCAATTCCAAGAAGAATTCAGGAAAAAAAAGTGGACACGTCCAAAGAAANAAGATCATACAAAGTGACATAACTACCTCAGGAGCATCAAAGTCACTCACTTTTCAACACCAAAGGAAGTCAAATGCTAAGAATTTATATACACAACCTTTGCAGAGTGGTGGGACATGAACTGATGGGTGAAAAAGAAAAAAATGAAATGCTTTGGTATCTTCTATGGATGACCAAATCAGACGTACAAAGTACCATATATTGGGGTAAAAGAAAGAAGCACAAACTTGCATTGAAAAAGTGCACAAGAATGCCAAAACGTTTGGTGCGACAATCAGTCTAGAAATAAAGTTGAAAGTGCCTCACCCTCAGTTTGAGGATCAATATACGGTGTAATCATATCTTTATTCTCTTTATTTTTCTGATTCAGTGAGTGAGGTACATTCTAGATGGCATTTGATACATGCATGTATAGTCCTTCTACCACATCCACTGTGAGAGTGACATGTTTGTGTTTTGGCCAGCTTTGCAACGCGAAGGAGGTGGAGCCAATTTTCCTCTCCATGCACTTATGTGGTGGTTTGAGTCTCTTTATTGCCAAAGCAAAAGGTTTAGTGATGAAATCCTTCAAGAAATGCCAACCACTTTAAAGCAATTCCAAGAAGAATTCAGGAAAAAAAAGTGGACACGTCCAAAGAAACGTTGTAGCTTCAACCAAGAACAACACTCACAAATTTTTTATGGATCTGATATTGGCTCAGTCATGTTGTGTATTAACTATGCCTAGTTTCTGGACATTGCCAACCTTTTGATATGACGGGGATGACTAGTGACGTGCCTTCAAATCCTCAGCTCTCTAATCTTCGTTAGAACCATTAGTTATGTGTATGTAGCGCTCAAAGTCAACCTCATGTCATGGTTCTTCAGGTATGCTCATCACCTCAAAATGGAGGATGCATTACGTTTTTGGCTCTTTATGTCATGTCCACTCAAGGCCTTTTTTATGGTTTCCGGGTACCCAAACAGTCATTAGTTTTGATATCACAATAGCAGTAATGTATCCTCGTGGATTCACTCTTCTCATGAGGGACGCTACAGTCTTGTTGAGTAGTGGTAAGACATGTTTTTNATCACCTCAAAATGGAGGATGCATTACGTGTTTGGCTCTTTATGTCATGTCCACTCAAGGCCTTTTTTATGGTTTCCGGGTACCCAAACAGTCATTAGTTTTGATATCACAATAGCAGTAGTGTATCCTCGTGGATTCACTCTTCTCATGAGGGACGCTACAGTCTTGTTGAGTAGTGGTAAGACATGTTTTTCATGTGCTCCTTAGTAAATGGTAAGGATTCAGCTTTGGTGGATGTGGGGGAAAAAGTAGAAGAAGATGGAAGCAAGGCAATGAAGATATTCAAGAGGCAAAACATGAAATCTTCGAGTAACATAGAGTAACTATTAGACAAGGAATTCAAGGAGAATTGGAGTTGTCAAGAGCGATGAGTGCAGGAATATGGTGAGACTAGAAAGGAGTGGCAATAGAAGCTACAAGCAAAGAATGAGCTCATGCTCTATTTGAAGAGAAGACAAAGGGATGTGAAGCCAAAGACATAAAGAATGAATAGATTGGAGCATTGTGTGGGGGGGAAGACATCTCAGAGCTGCAAGGGCACGGTACTGCAAGGGGGAGAGAGAGGGGGGGGGAAGCGAGCGAAGTGCGAAAAAGTTCAAATTGGCATACCGGTTTCGGCCGGGTGGCCTTCATCAGTGCCATGCAAAACAAAAATCACACGTGTGCTCAAATACATGAGAGAGCAGCTCGCATCGTTGAGGTCTTGGGTTTTTGCCGAGTCGCTTAGTGGCAGCGTGGTGGCTCACGCTTTAACCTAGAGGACATTATGTACGTCCTGATTTTTCTAGGTGGTCTCCATGCTATGATTCTCCTGCCACAAAAAAACTTTGCCGTTGAGCCCCCGGAGTCGTCTAGAAAACCGGCGGAAGCACAAGCCAAGGTGTAAGCTCTCTGAACGTGGGTTCAAGAGAGTCTTTGATACCAAGGGTCTTTCTGAGGCATTGGTAGATGGAGAAAGTTCAGAGCATTGCCGGAGCTTAGAAATTGCTTCCGGCCGTTGGGCATGTTGTACCCTATCAAAGAGGGGTAGAAGGAATTTTTGTGGGTAGCCACGAGCTCTGAGCCGAGAGTAAAAAGCCTTCTTGATGTCGAGGTAGTCCGTTGCTGACGACGACCTGAGAAGGTATCTTTGGAGCTCAGAGAGAATGAAAGCTCGGAGGCAACTCCGTGGGTGGTAGCTGCCGAAAGGGAGGTAGAGGTACTTGTTCATGGGTTTCTGAAACGTTTTCACGTCCAGAGTTTTTGTAGCCTCAAATCTTGATCCCTTGAATAGTGTGAGATCTAAGAAATCCACTGTAGAACTTGAGATCTCCCACCTGAGCTTGATGTTGTCGTCGATGGAGTTGAAGGATGTTAGAAAGAGGAGGAGGCTGTTCTTGTCTCCTGTCCAAAGCAGTAGGCCATCATCGATGTATCGATGATGGANCACTACCAGAGTTTTCGTATCCTCAAACCTTGATCCCTTGAATAGTGTGAGATCTAAGAAATCCACTGTAGAACTTGAGATCTCCCACCTGAGCTTGATGTTGTCGTCGATGGAGTTGAAGGATGTTAGAAAGAGGAGGAGGCTGTTCTTGTCTCCTGTCCAAAGCAGTAGGCCATCATCGATGTATCGATGATGGAGAAGGGGTTGAAAGAGACATGCTCGTTTCACCTCAAGATCCAAATAACTCATGAACAAGATGGCAAAGGCCGGGGCTGTTGGAGTGCCCATAGCCGTGCCTTTGACTTGCTTGTATGTCACTCCTTGGAACTCTACATAGGAATTGTGCATGACCCATGAGAGGATTTGCATGATGACAGGAGTTTTTGGATGCCTAGCTTGGAGTAGAAGTCCCTCGATGTAGTTGAGGGCTCTAGAGATGGGAATGCTAGGATAAAGAGAGACAATGTCGTACGTGGCAAGGATGGTGTCCAGCGGGAGCTCCAAGGTTTCCAACTCTAAAAGTAGAGAGGAGCTGTCCTTCAAGAAAGTTGGCTGGTTGCAAACCAAGGTTTTCAACTCAGAGTCAAGCCATTTTGAGACATTAGTTGTAATCCAACTGTAGCATGCAGCAATTGGTCGGCCAACTGTTGGAGTCTTGTGTACCTTCATGAGGACATAGAAGGCAGCAGGTTGCCACCCTCCTTTGGGTTCTTGGAGAAAGAATTTCCACAGATTCTCAGCCAGGAGTCCAGAGGTGGAGCAGTTCTCCCTGATGGAGAGGAGCTGCTCTTTTATGTGATCGATGTTGCACTCAACTTGAACATAGGTGGACCTGTCAAGAAGATGTGAGAGGCATTCTCGAACATAGTGATCTCTATCGAGTATCACAAGGCCGAGATTCTTGTCAGCAGCCTTGATCACAATGGACTTGTCGTTCCGGAGTGAGAGAAGTGCAGCCCACGTCTTTCTGGAGATGTTACTTCTCCTACATGCTTTGGTGCTCTTGTATGATTCAGCTAATTCAGAAAGCAGTAGCTGAAACAGAGACACTGAGCGGTCTCCTACTTACCCTTCACCTCACCTAAACGACTGCTGCTATTTACTTCATTCCTGGGAGGCCATATCGTGTGAGATGAGAGGCACCTTGCGCATAGTTTTTATTCCCAATTTTCTAGTGACTGTCCTTCTCGTCTGTCAAGATCCAGAAATCTTGAGATCTGCCCCGGTACCTAGGAACATCCCTTCTTTTGTTTGTAGCATCAAAATGGAACTGCTATCCATATCATGATTTTGAGTGGTTTGATTAGCCATGTCATCATTTTGAGTGATTGTTCCTATTCTTACNCATCAAAATCTCAGCTTGAAGTTGGGATCTTGTCAATGGTGTCACGATAGCCGCCCTGGGATTGAAGCCACAAACACATAGACAATGGAAACAGAGACACTGAGCGGTCTACTACTTACCCTTCACCTCACCTAAACGACTGCTGCTATTTACTTCATTCCTGGGAGGCCATATCGTGTGAGATGAGAGGCACCTTGCGCATAGTTTTCATTCCCAATTTTCTAGTGACTTTCCTTCTCGTCTGTCAAGATCCAGAAATCTTGAGATCTGCCCCGGTACCTAGGAACATCCCTTCTTTTGTTTATAGCAACAAAATGGAACTGCTATCCATATCATGATTTTGAGTGGTTTGATTAGCCATGTCATCATTTTGAGTGATTGTTCCTATTCTTACGCTACCTTCTAAGGACCACCATCTACGTTCTCTGCTTTTGCACCATGGTTGTACACAATATCTCCACCAGACTCATCTNCTGTCAAGATCCAGAAATCTTGAGATCTGCCCCGGTACCTAGGAACATCCCTTCTTTTGTTTATAGCAACAAAATGGAACTGCTATCCATATCATGATTTTGAGTGGTTTGATTAGCCATGTCATCATTTTGAGTGATTGTTCCTATTCTTACGCTACCTTCTAAGGACCACCATCTACGTTCTCTGCTTTTGCACCATGGTTGTACACAATATCTCCACCAGACTCATCTCTTTCACATGAACTCCCTCATCTCAATATTTATCAAGCACATTCAATGTCTTCTTATTCTAACAGACCTATGCTCATCTTCTTTCATGCGAACATTAAATCTTTCTTCTCTAAATCTCCAATTCCTGCTGTGGTTGGCATTCTAGATTGCTATCTTCGCCGCTTCTTTGTGCACCCCATGACACGAGCGTCTTCTTCATTGCATACATACTTATTTATCTCTTTTCATGTGCCGTATGGAAAACAATCATGATAACACAATGCCACTGGAAATGTGAGCGCAGCAATCCTTTTGGGGGGTCATCATCCAGAGTTGGATGGAGCCTTTTGGAGTATGTTGTCCGGTGGGGCTAGCGGAGACTTAGAAGCGCAATAGTGGTAGTCAGACACATTTTTACATCTTCAATGAAGCGAGAATCCTTTGGAACGTCCAACAATTTTGATCTAATCTAATGCCCTTGAATGTTGAATGCTATTTCTGATTTTCTGGTATNCATGCGAACATTAAATCTTTCTTCTCTAAATCTCCAATTCCTGCTGTGGTTGGCATTCTAGATTGCCATCTTCGCCGCTTCTTTGTGCACCCCATGACACGAGCGTCTTCTTCATTGCATACATACTTATTTATCTCTTTTCATGTACCGTATGGAAAACAATCATGATAACACAATGCCACTGGAAATGTGAGCGCAGCAATCCTTTTGGGGGGTCATCATCCAGAGTTGGATGGAGCCTTTTGGAGTATGTTGTCCGGTGGGGCTAGCGGAGACTTAGAAGCGCAATAGTGGTAGTCAGACACATTTTTACATCTTCAATGAAGCGAGAATCCTTTGGAACGTCCAACAATTTTGATCTAATCTAATGCCCTTGAATGTTGAATGCTATTTCTGATTTTCTGGTATTGAGTTGACTGTGATAAACAAGAAGCTGTTTTTTTTTTCAATGAGAGAACCCAATTTCAGAGGTAAGGTTACAATGGTAGAAAAATTGTTGTGATGCATGTGTAGCTGCCACATGCTTGGATTCTGTGATTTTAGAATGATGTTTCATTGTTTGCAACTTGTTCATGACACTGCTGATCCTCTAGGGATGTACAAATGACCAGACCGGCTATAATGGTTGCCGTAGTGCCTCCCAGCACTGAGAAGAGAGTGAGTTGTAGATTATAGGGTTAATGAAGTGACAAAATCACAGTCATATTGGTCGTCGAGGAAATGCAACTGAAAGCACTGTCCAAATCTTGGCATGCATTGTTTGAGGTTCACTTTGCCACGCTGGCCAGTTTCGTCACAATGACTTGTGGCTCTAGTCGTGTGCAGCTGGTATCAAACATGAGTAATCCAATCGTTGCCAGAGATTCACGTCCTTTCATGGTGTCCCTCTCCCCCCCCCCAAGATTACCTATCGTCAACTGATGCATGTTCCAAAGTGTTGAAAGTATGGTTGCCTTGTTCAATTGACACTGAATATTGGAAGCATGATTATGTTGCCGGATGAAATCTGTGTTTTTCTCTATAAATCTTGTTTGTACCTCACACCAAAGTGGAACATGGCATGATGGGAGTTATGAACTCTTTGTACCTCATGGTTGTTGATGCTGATGCCATGGCATGATTGAATCCAGAGATGAGGATGTTCTGAACACAAACACAAGTTCAACAGGTTGGGATGTCCATCGATTGTTGATGTAGGAAAAAAAGTCAGTCTTTTGTAGGTTGAGGTTCTAAAAACAAATAGGATAGAAGTATCACATCTGTGTACACTAGAGGAGCGTAATTTGGTTGAGGCCTTAGGGACTCTTGATGAGATTGCAAAATTGGTTGGTACCATTAGAGAACTAGTCAGGACACTTCATTTGGATGGTAGCATCTAAAAATGATTTGAGAGTGTCACTATTCTGATCAAGTTACACAATTTTGAGGTCACAAACTGCTGCAATACCCAAAATAAGTCGTATTGTTGTTAACCGAGTTTATCCTTTGATGTGCATGAAACAATTAAAGACAAGCTATACTTTGAGCTTATCAACAATGTTGACGTCTTTGGTATTGATTCTAAAGGTCCAGTGATCCCCAAAAGATTTTACTCCCATGATTAGTTTCACGNAGTTCAACAGGTTGGGATGTCCATCGATTGTTGATGTAGGAAAAAAAGTCAGTCTTTTGTAGGTTGAGGTTCTAAAAACAAATAGGATAGAAGTATCACATCTGTGTACACTAGAGGAGCGTAAGTTGGTTGAGGCCTTAGGGACTCTTGATGAGATTGCAAAATTGGTTGGTACCATTAGAGAACTAGTCAGGAAACTTCATTTGGATGGTAGCATCTAAAAATGATTTGAGAGTGTCACTATTCTGATCAAGTTACACAATTTTGAGGTCACAAACTGCTGCAATACCCAAAATAAGTCGTACTGTTGTTAACCGAGTTTATCCTTTGATGTGCATGAAACAATTAAAGACAAGCTATACTTTGAGCTTATCAACAATGTTGACGTCTTTGGTATTGATTCTAAAGGTCCAGTGATCCCCAAAAGATTTTACTCCCATGATTAGTTTCACGATTTCCCATGAGTTTGTTGGTTGATAACGTTGCTATGCTCTGAGGGGCCTCTTGGCTCTAAAGGTCTTGTGGACCTCAAACATCTTCCTTCAAAGTGTGTGCTTCACTTAGTTTCACTATTATGGTTATCCACATATGGATGTATGGATAGCTCTTTTAAAAGGAGCTACCGCACTTTCCGTCATGTTTGTGCCAGATAACTTTCTCAGTTCAACCATGCGATCCTATCGACCTTACATTTGGTTTGGGTGGATAACAAGAGATTCTTTCAATAGAAAGTTATACCTTGGAGTGATTCAGATCATACACAGTGACATAACTACATAAGGAGCATCAAAGTCACTCACTTTTCAACATCGAAGGAAGTCAAATGCTAGATTTTTTAATACACAACCTTTACAGAGTGGTGGGACATGAACTGATGGGTGAACATGAAAACAATAAAATGCTTTGGTATCTTCTCTGGATGGCCAAATCAGACGTACGCAGTACCAAGTTTTGGGGTGAAAGAAAGAAGCAAAAACTTGCATTCTAAAACGTGCACGCGAATGCCGGTGCAAGAATCAGTCTAAAAATCAAGTTGAAAGTGCCTCACCCTCAGTTTGAGGATCAATGTACGGTGTATTCACATATTGATTCTACTTGGTTTTTTTTCATCAAGTGAGTGAGGTACATTCTAGATAGCATTTGATCCGTGCAGGTATAGTTTTTCTATCTCATCCAATGTGAGAGTAACATGCTTGTATTTTGGCCAACTTAGCAACACGAAGGAGGTGGAGCCAGTTTTCCTCTCCATGCATGCATGTGGTGGTTTGAGTCTCTTTATTGCCAAAGCAAAAGGTTTAGCGATGAAATATTTCAAGAAATGCCAACCCCTTCAAAGTAATTCCAAGAAGAATTCAGGAAAAGAATGTGGACATGTCCAAAGAAACGTTGTGGCTTCAACCAAGAACATAATACAACACTCACAGTTTTTTTATGGATCTGATATTGGCTCAGTCATGTTGTGTATGAACTAGGCCTAGTTTCTGGACATCGTCAACCTTTTGATATGACAGGGACGACCAGTGACGTGCCTTCAAATCCTCAGCTCTCTAATCTTCGTTAGAACAATTAGTTAGGTGTATGTAGCGCTCAAAGTCAACCTCATGTTATGGTTCTTAAACTATGCTCATCGCCTCCAGGTGGATGATGCATTATGTGTTTGGCTCTTTATGTCATGTCCACTCAAGGCCTAGGTTTGTGTTTTCCACCTCAACCCTTTTTCATGGTTTATGGGTACCGAAACAGCCATTAGTTTCAATATCACAATAGCAGTAATGTATCCTCTTGGATTCACTCTTCTCATGAGGGATGCTACAGTCTTGTTCACTAGTGGGAAGACATGTTTGTCATGTGCTCCTTAGCAAATGGCAAGGATTCAGCTTTGTATCCTAGGATCTCTTAGAGTAAGAATTGTTGGATGTGGGGAAAAAAATAGAAGAAGATGGAAGCAAGGCAATGAAGATATTCAAGAGGCAAAACATGAAATCTTCGAGTAACATAGAGTAACTATTAGACAAGGAATTCAAGGAGAATTGGAGTTGTCAAGAGCGATGAGTGCAGGAATATGGTGAGACTAGAAAGGAGTGGCAACAGAAGCTACAAGCGAAGAATGAGCTAATGCTCTAGTTGAAGAGATGACAAAGGGATATGAAGCCAAAGACATAAAGAATGAAAAGATTGGAGCATTGTTATGGCAAGAAATAGGAGGGAATAAAAAATCTCCCTATGTGAAACATAAGAGCTTGGATGAAGTTTCCCTGAAGAATGCCTTTTTTAGGATGGCTTGTTTCAGGTAGTTCTTAAGGTAGAAACATTTGAAAGAAATGGTTTTTGTACTAAGGGTTCAACAGTTTCAAGATCTTAACTCATCCGTAGGAGAGTGTGGACATCCACCAACTAGAAATTCTACTTTGACATGGGCTATGAGAGCATATGGTTGAATCTTTTCAGAAGACATGCGTGTCAATCCATCCATTGCACTACACAATGGTGGGACACAGAAGGCATGTGTTCCATCATAAGCACAATGACATATGTATTGAGCACATCAACAAGAGAATTTCATTTGTGCATGAACACACAACGTGCATTAGTGAGAGCTTGATTGGTGTTGACACAGGTAAGCACTGAGCTAAATCTCTCACAAAACTTGTTTGTGGTGGGAGTTAACCATAGGTGTGCATGATGTTGCCTTTCAATCCATGAATACAACATGACACATCGTTGCACCATGTCCATGTAAACTGCTTGTTTATGGGTCAGGGCCT
>SZWC01017974.1:36699-49439 GCA_023375785.1 Penium margaritaceum | reverse complement strand
CACCACTCCGCAACCAGTTCGCACCACTCCGCTGTTGTAGATTTGCCCCTCTGCATGCCCAAGTGCGGCGCCGGAAGGCGCCAACGAGCCGCCAGAGAGAGGAAATTCCTCGTCGACGGATCTGGAGACTCGATGAATGCTTGGATCCTAAAGTGGAGGACTGTCCCTCAAAGTGGACGAGTTGCTGTATCCGGTGGAAGTTGTTTCACCAAAATCGGACTAGTAACAAGGGAGATATGGACTTCCGAAGTTGGGGTGTGCGTGGCGGTTCTGGGAGCCGGCCGCGGTTCGACTTCCGGTGAATTATCGACCGGAACGAGTAACAAAATGCCATCTAGGGATTTTGCTCCGGAAGGTCTGCCGAGGCGTCCGGTGGATGATCCGCCGGATTTCGGGAGTGCAGTTTGTTACTGAGGGACTTAGCCAAAATCCTGGCTCGGAGTCCGAAACTCAGTAGTACGGTTTATTACTCGGGGACTTAGTCAACATTCCAACTGGAGGTCCGCGAACATGTTTCGACCCACATCAATCCCCATCACCAAACTGGATTATTAACTCATTGAAACAGACCCCAAAGGCGCGAGGGGCGCCGCACCTCCGGAATGGCGTTTTGATGGGTCCTTGATGTGTGAAGGCGTCTCGACGGGCGACGTGGTGCGCGCCGCCGAGTGAGCGGCTGGTTTGGGGTGCTGCGCTTTGACTGACGTAGCGGGAGCTACGGTTATCTGAATCGCGCACCGTTTGGTGCGTTGGAGCGCTCATGACTAGCCCTAAAAATTTTCAGATTATGTCCAAGTTCACAAACTAATGCAAAAACGTGTTATTCCCTTCCCAAAAGAGACTGTCTCACAATTGTCTTCCACTTCCAGAAACATAGCGTGAGGCGACCAGAAAGCTCACGCTCAGACTCAGAAGCTGCACAAAACATAGCCGTGAATGCAGAAGATCCGTCAGGCCACGTTGGAACTGCCTCCATCCGGGGGCCAGTTTCTGACAAAGGGTTATGGGCCCACGGCCCTGACCGGACTCCACATAGTTCACGGCTTCCGCGGTGGACGGGATTGTCGTCGGGGACGACATCGCCGTCAAACTCTGAAGTCCCGGAGTTGAAGACTGCGCAATGGTGCAGAAGGAGACGCAGGCCATCCAGAAGCGTGCAGGCGGCCCTGGCTTTGGGCTATGGAGGTGGCACTTCGAGATCCACCTCGCGCATAAGGGTGTCCTGCAGGTCACGTTGGGAACCGAAGTCCTTGACGAAGCGACAGCGACGGAAGCGCAGAAGGAGGCCTTTGAAAAGAAGAACACGGAGGCACTCATGCTGCTGGTGTCCGAGACGGCTGAGTTGCAGTGGGGCTACTTCCAAGGCTGCAAGCTGGCAGCCGAGGCTTGGCAAAAACTTTGTACCATCCATCAATCCAAGTCGCTGGCGAACAAAATATTTGCCATGAAGCGACTCCTGACGGTGAGAATCGAGGAGGGAGATGATGTCATCACCGCCATGCAGCAGATCGAGTCGCTCACCTCACAGTGCAATGACATGGGGTGGAAGATCGACACGCAGCTAAAGGCGATGGCCCTCCTCATGGCCCTTCCTGACAGTTGGAGCCCTCTCATCACAGTCTTGGGAGGATGGGCAGAGGACGAGCTCACCTATGGTGCAGTCGCAGAGAACATCCGCAATGAGGCGCAGCGACGGAGCTGCGGGGAGTCCTCGTCTTCCTCATCGGCCCTCGTCACCAAAACATGTGGTGGCAGAAGCGGGGGCAAGGGAGGTGGCGGACATGGCAGCGGCAAGAAGGGCGCCACGAAGGGTGCGTGCCGCAACTGCGGCAAGGAGGGCCACTGGGCCCGTGAGTGCACCGAGGAGGTAAAGGCCGGCGGCAAGGACGCCAAAGGCAAGAAGTCGTTCCTCAACGGCACTCAGAATCGCTACCTCAAGAAGGCTAACCGGCGATGCCTTGACTCCGGAGCCGAGGAGCACACCCAAGTCGAGAAGGTTGGGTTCATCAACTACACCAAGTCCAGCAAGTCCATGGTGGTCGCGAACGACAAGGTCTAGCCGGCGGCTGGCCAAGGAGACGTGGACGCGGAGGTGGTGGTTGGTGGGAAGCGGGTGCAGCGCGTGATCAAGAACGTGCAGCACATACCTGGCTTGGCTGACATCCTAAGTGTCAGCCGCATGGCGGACAAGGGATACGAGGTGCTCTTCAAGAGAAAGGGGACAGTCGTGCGGAAGGATGGTGGCGGCAAGCCCGTGCTGGAAGCTAAGCACGAGGGAGGGCTCTACATTGTGGAGACCAAGGTGATCCCCGCGGCGACAGATTCAGCAGATTCGTAGGAACGCACCGTCAACCTGGCCAAAGGAGGGGGGGCTGATCAAGAGCTCTGGCACCGACGACTGGGGTATTCCTCACCCGCAGTCGTGAAGGAGATGGCAAAGCGCGAGCTGGTACGCGGCCTCGTCATCGACTGTGCGGAAGAGGCGACAGATGCAACAATGCTCAAAAAGTGCGAGCCTTGCATTTTAGGCATGGCGCGGCGCAAACCGTTCAAGGAGAACGAGAATCGCGCCTCGGACCTACTGGAGGTCGTGCACAGTGACGTGTGCGGACCATTCAAGACGGCGTCAAATGGCGGCGCACGTTACTTTGTCACCTTCATTGATGACTACAGCAGAAAACTCCATGTGTACTTCATGAAGCGGAAAGGCGAGGTCCTGGACCGGCTGAAGGAGTACGTCGCCGCGGTGGAGAGGCAGACTGGCCGGAAGGTCAGAGCGCTACGCAGTGACAACAGTGGAGAGTACATGGGCTGTAGTGGGTGTATGAAGCAGCAGGACATAAAATGGCAACAAACGACGCCGTATTTTCCTCAGTCAAATGGCGTGGTGGAGCGGGCAAGCCAGACGCTGCTGAACATGGTACGGACCGGGTTGGTGGATGCAGAATTGCCGCGATGTTTATGGACGGAAGCTGTGCGTACGGTGAGCTACACCATCAACCTCACTCCTACAACGGTGCTGAAGGGGAAGAGCGGCTGGAAGACACCGCAGGAGGTTTGGAGCGGGCGCAAGCCAAGGGTGGGGCACCTGAAAGTGTTCGGGTGCAAGGCGCACGCGATGGTGCAGGCTGCGCAGCGGTGCGACAACAAGCTAGAGCCGCGGGCAAAGTCGTATCTCTTCCTTGGCTATGAGAGCGCGCAGAAGGCATACCGGCTC
Organism: Penium margaritaceum; assembly: GCA_023375785.1. Taxonomy (NCBI): domain Eukaryota; kingdom Viridiplantae; phylum Streptophyta; class Zygnematophyceae; order Desmidiales; family Peniaceae; genus Penium; species Penium margaritaceum. The sequence goes on along the minus strand of SZWC01017974.1, from coordinate 46,222 downwards.
TACGACATGCGCAAGGAGGAGATAATCAGCAGCCGAGACGTCGAGTTCGACGAGCAGCAGAGTTACGTCAGCAGCAACGAAGTGGGCGTGGTGGACTCCCCAAAGACCGGGGAGTGGTTCCAGCTCCTTGACTACGAGAAGGAGCCGGCGGACGCCGAAGTTGAGGACGCGGCATCAGAGCGCGACGGTGCACCAGTGGTGGCAACCGACGGGGAGGGCTCCGATGACAATCAAGCTGATGAGGAGATCCACCGGAAGGATCCGGTGGACGAGGCACCAAGGGTGCCAAGGCGCGCACTCCCGGTAGAGTCTGCAATGGGCGTTGGTGGAAAAACCACCGGACGCGCTGGCCGTCCGGGTGATGTTTCGTCGGAGCGGGAGAGATCCTTGGGGAGCCGTCTGGTCGATGATGAACCGGAGCGTGCTGAGTCGGAGGGATCGCAGCATAGCGACGATGCGCCACCAAAACTACCGCGCCGCAGCGGGAGGCAGCAAAAAGCGGGAAAGCGTTTCGATGCAAGCACCGGTCGATGGATTGGCATGACGCGATGCATGCTAGCTGCATCAACGGAGCCGACTACCGTGCGAGAGGCGCTTGCACGGCCTGAAAGGGATCAATGGGACGCAGCCATCATACATGAGCTGGCGTCCATCACGAAAAATGATACGTGGGAGTTGGTTGACAGGCCGAAAGATGCCAAGGTCATCGGCTCAAAGTGGGTCTTCAAGACCAAGTTCACAAAGGAAGGTGTGGTTGACAAGTACAAGGCGCGGCTGGTGGCGAAAGGGTACGCACAGTGTAAGGGGGAGCACTGCGATGAGACGTTTGCTCCCGTCGCCAAGTTCACAAGCATCCAGGCAATCCTTGCGGTGGCGGCCGCGAAGGACATGGAGCTCTACCAAATGGACGTAAAGACGGCCTTCCTCAACGGCATCATAGACAAAGAGATCTACATGGAGGTACCGGAGGGGGTGGAGGCGCCGGAGGGCAAGGTGTGCAAGCTGCGGAATTCCTTGTACAGGCTAAAACAGTCGCCCAGATGCTGGTACCAACAGATGGACAGCTTCATGGCACAACTCGGCTTCAAGCGCTGTGAGGCGGATCACAACGTGTACGTGCGGCGCGACAAACAGCTCCATCAGATCGTCACACTCTATGTGGACGACCTGATTGTGTGCTCGACGGATTTGCCGAGCCTACAGCAGCTGAAAGAGCAGCTGAGCAGCAGATTCCAGATGTCGGACGTGGGGGAGCTGGAGTACTACCTCGGGGTGAGCATTACGCGGAACCGGAGGGCGCGCACGCTTGAACTGGGGCAGGCCAAATACGTGGCCGAGGTGCTGAAGCGGTACGGCATGGAGGACTGCAAACCAGTTGGCAGTCCGGTCTCCACGACCTGTGAACTGAGTGCGGCAATGGCGTCCCAGACAAAAGAAGAGCGGGAGGATATGGCAGGGGTGCCCTACCAATCGGCGGTGGACAGCCTCATGTACGTCATGGTGGCGACTCGACCAGACTTGGCCTACGGGGTGGGCCAAGTGAGCAGGTACGTGGCCAATCCAGGGCCACTACACTGGCAGGCGGTCAAGCGCATCCTCCGCTACCTGCAAGCAACGCGACANGTGCTTGAGGTTCGACGGCAAGGGGCGGGCGGACACCTTGCGTCTGGTCTGCTACACGGACGCAGACTATGCTGGCGATGTGGACAAGCGGAAGTCCACATCCGGCTACGTGCTCTTCCTTGCTGGTGCAGCGGTCTCATGGTGCAGCAAAAAGCAAGACTGTGTCGCCACCTCCACAGTGGAAGAAGAGTACATCGCGCTGGCCGAGGCGGTCAAGGAGGCGGTGTGGCTCCGCAGGTTGCTGGGGGAGCTGGGCGTGCCACAGCAGGACCCTACGGTGGTGCAAGAGGACAACACCGTCTCAATCTCGCTGACCAACAACCCGACGCAGCACAGGAGGACGAAGCACATCGACGTGCGTTATCACTAGGCACGGGACATGGTTGAAAAGGGGCAGGTGGTGCTGCAACACTGCGGTACGCACAACATGCTTGCGGATTGCTTGACCAAAGTGCAAACCGTGAACCGGCACGCATTGAGCGTGGCCGGACTTGGGATGACCAGCTATGATGGGCTGGAGGGCGCAGCGGAAGATGAGTGAGAGCAGGCAGGAGGAGCGGGCATGGCAGGTGCAAGGGGGAGAATGTTGTAGATTTGCCCCTCTGCATGCCCAAGTGCGGCGCCGAAAGGTACCGACGAGCCGCCAGAGAGAGGAAATTCCTCGTCGACAGATCTGGCGACTCGATGAATGCTCGGATCCTCAAATGGAGAATCGTCCCTGAAAGTTGACGAGTTGTGAATCCGGTGGAAGTTGTTCCACCAAAATCGGACTAGTAACAAGGGAGATATGGGCTTCCAAAGTTGGGGTGTGCGCGGCGGTTCTGGGAGCCGGCCGCGATTCGACTTGTGGTGAATTATCGACCGGAACGAGTAACAAAATGCCATCTGGGGATTTTGCTCCGGACGGTCTGCCGAGGCGTCCGGTGGATGATCCGCCGGATTTCAGGAGTGCAGTTTGTTACTGAGGGACTTAGCCAAAATCCTGGCTCGGAGTCCGAAACTCAGAAGTACGGTTTGCTACTCGGGGACTTGGTCAAAATTCCGACTGGAGGTCCGCGAACAGGTTTTGACCCACATCAATCCCCATCACCAAACTCGATGATTAACTCATTGAAAGATACCCCAAAGGCACGAGGGGTGCCGCCACTATGCGTAGGGACATCTGCGCCTACGGAATGGCATTTTGATGGGTCCTTGATGTGTGAAGGCGTCTCGGCGGGCGACGTGGTGCGCGCCGCCGAGTGAGCGGCTGGTTTGAGGTGCTGCGCTTCGACTGCCGTAGCGGGAGCTACGGTTATATGAATTGCGCATGGGTTGGTGCGTTGGAGAGCTCATGCCTAGCCCAACAAATATTCAGATCATGTCCATGTTCCGAAACGAATGCAAAATCACGTTATTCCCTTCGCAAAAGTGACTGTCTCATCATTGTATTCCACTTCCAGAAACATAGCGTGAGACGACCAGAAAGCTCACGCTCAGACTCAGAAGCTGCACAAAACATAGCCGTGAATGCAAAAGACCCGTCAGGCCACGCTGGAACTGCCTCCATCTGGGGACCAGTTTCTGACATCCGCAACCAGTTTGCACAACTCCGGAACCAGTTTGCACCACTCCGCAACCAGTTCGCACCACTCCGCGACCAGATTGCACCACTCCGCAACCAGTTCGCACCACTCCGCAGCCAGTTCGCACCACTCTGCAACCCGTTCCCACCACTCCGCATTCCGTTCGCACCACTCCGCACCCAGTGCGCACCTCTCCGCAACCAGTGCGCACCACTCCGCAACCAGTTCCCACCCCTCCGCATTCCGTTCGCACCACTCCGCACCCAGTGCGCACCTCTCCGCAACCAGTGCGCACCACTCCGCAACCAGTTCACAACTGACCATGACCACAAAAGTTTACCAAGTGACTTTAACTTCTACGAATTGTAACACGAGTAAGCCACGGTCAGTGTGCCCAATCACAGTGCACATCTAACATGCAAGACCTTTCAGGTATAAACAGGGAAAAAAACCGGTGTCTTGGCACGGTTATTGTGCGCAATGCCTTGACAAAGTTGGCATGTGCCACTGACCATGACCACAAAAGTTTACCAAGTGACTTTAACTTCTACGAATTGTAACACGAGTAAGCCACGGTCAGTGTGCCCAATCACAGTGCACATCTAACATGCAAGACCTTTCAGGTATAAACAGGGAAAAAAACCGGTGTCTTGGCACGGTTATTGTGCGCAATGCCTTGACAAAGTTGGCATGTGCCACTGACCATGACCACAAAAGTTTACCAAGTGACTTTAACTTCTACGAATTGTAACACGAGTAAGCCACGGTCAGTGTGCCCAATCACAGTGCACATCTAACATGCAAGACCTTTCAGGTATAAACAGGGAAAAAAACCGGTGTCTTGGCACGGTTATTGTGCGCAATGCCTTGACAAAGTTGGCATGTGCCACTGACCATGACCACAAAAGTTTACCAAGTGACTTTAACTTCTACGAATTGTAACACGAGTAAGCCACGGTCAGTGTGCCCAATCACAGTGCACATCTAACATGCAAGACCTTTCAGGTATAAACAGGGAAAAAAACCGGTGTCTTGGCACGGTTATTGTGCGCAATGCCTTGACAAAGTTGGCATGTGCCACTGACCATGACCACACAATTAACCAAGTACCTTAAACAGCTATGAGTCATAACACGAGTCAGCCACGGTCAGAGTGTCCAATCACAGTGCAAATATACTGTGCATGACCTTGCAGGTATAAACAATATAGAATACTGGTGGCTCGGTGTGGCTATTGTACGCAATGCCTTGACAAAGTTGGCATGTGCCACTGACCATGACCACAAATGTATCCAAGTGACATTTATGTCTATTGATCGTAACACGAGTTAGCCACTGTCAGAGTGTCCAATCACAGTGCAGATGTACTGGGCATGATCTCGCAGGTACAAACAAGGTAGAATACTGGTGGATCGCTGTGTCTATTGTACGCAATGCCTTGACAAAGTTGGCATGTGTCACAGACCATGACCACAAATGAATCCAAGTGACGTTTACTTCTATTGATCATAATACGAGGCAGCAATGGTTAGAGTGTCCAATCACAGTGCATATGTACTAGGCATAATCTTCCAGGTATAAACAAGGTAGAATACTAGTGGCTCGGTGTGGCTATTGTGCGCAATGCCTTGACAAAGTTGGAATGTTCCACTGACCATGACCACAAAGTTTACCAAGTACATTAAACGGCTATGAATCATAACACGAGTCAGCCACGGTCAGAGTGTCCAACCACAATGCAAAAGTATTAGGAATGATCTTACAGGTTCAAACACGGTAGAATACTGGTAGCTGGGTGCGGCTATTGTGCGCAATGCCTTGAAAACGTTGGCATGTGCCACTGACCATGACCACAAAGTTTACCAAGTGACTTTAACATCTATGAATCGTAACACGAGTCAGCCACAGTCAGAGTGCCTAATCACAGTGCACATATAATATTCATGACCTTGCATTTACAAACAAGGTAAAAACCCAGTGGCTTGGCATGGCTATTGCGCGCATTGCCTTGACAAAAGTGGCATGTGCCACTGACCATGACCACAAATGTATCCAAGTGACATTTTCTTCTATTGATCATAATACGAGTCAGCCACGGTCAGAGTGTGCAATCACAGTGTAGATATACAGGGCATGACCTTACAGGTATAAACAAGGTCCAATACTGGTGGCTCGGTGGCTATTGTGCGCAATGCCCTGACAAAGTTGGCATGTGCCATAGACCATGACCACAAAGATTTCCAAGTGACTTTAAGTTATACAAATCGTAACACGAGTCAGCCACGGTCAGAGTGCCCAATCACAGCGAACATATAACATGCATGACCTTGCAGGTATAAACAAGGGAAAAAACTGGTGTCTTTGCACGGCTATTGTGCGCAATGCCTTGACAAACTTGGCATGTGCCACTGACAATGACCACAAAGCTTACCAAGTACCTTAAGCGGCTATGAATCATAACACGAGTCAGCCACGGTTAGAGTGTCCAATCACAGTGCAGGTATAGTGGGCAGGACCTTACAGGTATAAACAAGGTAGAATACTGGTGGCTCGGTGTGGCTATTGTGCGCAATGCCTTGATAAAGTTGGCACGTGTCACTACCCATGACCACAATTGTATCCAAGTGACTTTTACTTCAATTGATCATAACACAAGTCAGCCACAGTCAGAGTGTCCAATCACAGTGCAGATGTACTAGGCATGGTCTTTCAGGTTCAAACAAGGTAGAATATGGGTGGCTCGGTGTGGCTATTGTGCGCAATGCCTTGACATAGTCGGCATGTGCCACTGACCATGACCACAAAGTTTACCAAGTGAGTTTAACTTCTACGAATCGTAACACAAGTCAGCCACAGTTAGAGTGCCCAATCACAGTGCAGATGTATTGGGCATGACCTTGCAGGTATGAACAAGGTAGAATATTGATGGCTCGGTGTGGCTATTGTGCGGAATGCCTTGACAAAGTTGGTATGTGCCACTGACCATCACCACAAAGTTTACCAAGTAACTTTAACTTCTACGAGTCGTAACACGAGTCAGCCACAGTCAGAGCGTCCAATCGTAGTTTCGATGTACTTCACATGACATTGCAGGTATAAACAAGGTAAAACACATGTGGCGTGGCACAGCTATTCTGCGCAATGCCTTGACAAAGTTGGCATGTGGCACTCACCATGACCACAAAGTTTACCAAGTACCTTAAACGGATATGAATCATAACACGAGTCAGCCACGGTCAGAGTGTCCAATCACAGTGCACATGTACTGTGCATAATCTTGCAGTTATAAATAAGGTAGAATACTGGTGGCTCGGTGTGGCTATTGTGCACAGTGCATTTACAAGGTTGGCACTGACCATGACCACAAAGTTTACCAAGTGACTTTAACTTATGTGAATTGTAACACGTGTCAGCCACAGTCGGAGTGCCCAATCATAGTGTACATCTAATATGCATGACCTTGCAGGTATAGATAGGGTAAATTACCGGTGTCTTGGCACGGCTATTGTGTGCAATGCCTTGACAAAGTTGGCACGTGCCACTGACCATGACCACAAAGTTTACCATGTGACTTTAACTTCTACGAATTGTAACACGAGTCAGCCACAGTCAGAGTGCCCAATCACAACTCAGATGTACTAGGGATGACCTTGCAGGTATATAGAGGGTAAAAAACCGGTGTCTTGGCACGGCTATTGTGCGCAATGCCTTGACAAAGTTGGCATGGGCCACTGACCATGAGCACAAAGTTTACGAAGTACCTTAAACGGCTATGAATCATAACACGAATTGGCCACAGTCAGAGTGTCCACTCACATTGCAGATATACTGGGAATGACCTTGCAGGTGCAAACAAGGTAGAATACTGGTGGCTCGGTGTGGCTATTGTGCGCAATGCCTTGACAAGGTTGGCATGTGCCACTGACCAAGACCACAAATGTATCCAAGTGACTTTTACTTCTATTGATCATAACACGAGTCAGCCACAGTCAGAGTGTCCAGTCACATTGCAAAAGTAATAGGAATGATCTTGCAGGTTCAAACAAGGTAGAATACTGGTAGCTCGGTGTGGCTATTGTGCGCAATGCCTTTAAAAAGTTGGCAGGTGCCACTGACCATGACCACAACATTTACCAAGTGACTTTAGCTTCAATGAATTGTAACACGAGTCGGCCACAATCAGAGTGCCCAATCACAGTGCACATCTAATATGCATGACCTTGCATTTACAAACAAGGTAAAAAACCAGTGGCTTGGCATGGCTCTTGTGCGCATTGCTATGACAAAGTTGGCATGTGCCACTGACCATGACCACAAATGTATCCAAGTTACATTTACTTCTATTGATCATAACACGAGTCAGCCACGGTCAGAGTGTCCAATCACAGTGCAGATGTACTAGGCATGATCTTGCAGGTATAAACAAGGTATAATACTGGATGCTTGGTGTGGCTTTTGTGCACATTGCCTTGACAAAGTTGGCATGTTCCACGGACCATGATCACAAGTGTATCCAAGTGACATTTAGTTCTATAGATCATAACACAAGTCAACCACGGTCAGAGTGTGCAATCACAGTGTAGATATACAGGGCATGACCTTACAGGTATACACAAGGCACAATACTGGTGGCTCGGTTTGCCTATTATGCGCAATGCATTGACAAAGTTGGCATGAGCCACATACCATGACCACAACGTTTACCAAATGACTTTAACTTCTACGAATCGCAACATGAGTCAGCCACGGTCAGAGTGCCCAATCACAGCGCACATCTGGTATAGACAAGGAAAAAACTGGTGTCTTGGCACGACTATCGTGCGCAATTCCTTGACAAGGTTGGCATGTGCCACTGACCATGACCACACCTTTTACCAAGTACCTTAAACGGCTATGAAGAACCTGATCCATCTAGTCTCGTGCGGAAACTGGAAGCGGTCGTCCATCACTTTCTCCAGCTTGTGTGGTGAGCATGAGAACCTGGACTGGGGTAGGGATAATGTAGGTTGCATTGTAGCATGTCCTGTCAATCCAGTTTCTCCATGAGGCTTGATGAAGAATTTGCTCCCAAATGAGAGGTCCGGTACGAGGCTCCAGCAAATGGTGATGGTAGGATGGATGAAGACAAGGACGGAGTAGATCACAGATAGTGCGAAGAGATCTCTCATATAGCTGTGACTGTCTGCGACCTGTGTGCTGGTGCTCATAGTGGCCAAGGAGCATACGATCACCATGATGGGGATACAGTGTCCACCATTGTGCGTGCCTGATGACAGCAAATTCCCATGCTGTAGCGTATTCTCCGTTGGCAGCAAGGACAGGAATTGCAAGAGAATGCTGGGACATGACTTGCAGTTGAAAGGACGACGCGGTAGATGAGGAGAGTGTAGGAGAGACTAGGATTTGAGAGGCAGGTGTGATGCTGTAGAGGTTGCTGGTAGAGGGAGGCCGATGATGAAGAAGGGCGGCAAGATGATCGAGTGGGTGTTGAGGTAAGGGCGACTATGTTGTGGAGGACGCGGGTTGTTGTGAGTTGGCGGTTTGATTGGAAGAATTCGTGTGGCGAGCAAGTGATGAAGAGGCTGATGACTACGAATGGTTCTGAAGTCGAGAAGTGAGTGCAGGGGTGAAACCGCGTGCACGACAGATGTTTTCGGTGTGGACGCAGGTTGTCGCGGAATAGGCGATGTGACCGGGCGGATCCTTGTGCGGAGCGAGGAGGAAGCAGATAATGGCAGAGGAACAATGGATGATGGAGTGGGCGCAGGGGCAAGACCTCGTGCGTGATTTAAGTAAGGGAGTAGGATGCGGCAAGGAGAAGGCAGATGCCGACGTGCCGCAAGAAATCTCCTGCCGGCGTGGGTGCAGACTGCTACGGAAGCAGGCAGCTAGCTCATGCAAATCTTTATGCCGATCACAGATGTTGATGATTGCTGATGATGAAAGTGGAGGCTGATAATGATGGCTGAGTGAGCGCAGGGGCGAGTCGCGTGCGCTTGAAGGAGGTTTCGGTGTGGGTGCCGGTCGTCGCAAAAAAAGACGATGCGACCGGGTGGATCCTTGTGCCGAGCTGGAAGCGATTGCGGAAGCGGAGGAAGCGATTGATTGATGAGTGGGTGCAGGGGCGGAACCACGTGCGCAGAAGGAAGTTTTGGCGTGGGCGCAGGTCGTCGCAGAAAAAGGCGATGCGACCGGGCGGATCCTTGTGCCGAGCTGGAAGCGATGCGGAAGCTAAGGAATCGATTGATTGATGAGTGCGCGCAGGGATGAAACCACGTGCGCGAAGGGATGCTGTTGATGACGATGATGGATGCGAAGGCGGCGCGGAGAATGCT
>SZWC01017974.1:21657-34562 GCA_023375785.1 Penium margaritaceum | reverse complement strand
GATGCGAGCGGAGGGAGGCGTGGTGAGAGGCGACGCAGTAGAGAGATCACAACCACTTCTTCTTGCGTTCGAGAGAGTGACGGCTTGTTCCCCAGCTGGCTCGAAAATGGGAGCAAGAAGAGTGGTGGTGTCCGATATCCTGTTCGCTAGAGGAGGTTGGTTGCAGCAGAGGGAGTCACGCAGCGGGGAGGTCCACTGGACCGCTGATGTCAGGAGAGTGACGACTTGTTCCCTAGTTGGCTCGGAAGTGGGAGCAGGAAGACTGGTGGTGTCCGATATCCTGACGGCGGCAGTTTTGCCTGTAGCTGTTGACAAGACGAGGCGGCGATGCGATAGGGTGGCTCGAGATGATGGACGAGGGTGGGCTGAGGATTACGGTGAGGAAGGAGCAGATGAAGCTGATGAGGCAGGATAAAGGAGGAGGAAATGCAGGCGAAGGCAGATGAGGGGCAGCGGGTAGCAGATGGCGGACGGCCGCTCGAGAGTTGCTTGCGCCTGATGTGGGCGACAGGTCACCGGTTGTTGGCCACGGGCGCGGAGATGGGCGGAGGGCTTCCTTGGGATGACAAGGCGTTTCTTCAGCGCGGAGAACTTGTCAGACGGGGCTGCTGATGTCAGCTGCTGGCGAAGCGACGCGGCGTGGGACGATGATAGCGGCGGCAGAGGATTGCAGGAGAAAGCGATGGCGGGAAGATGGCGGCAGAGTGATGACGTAGTTACGGGGCACCAGGTGATGTTGCCTGGTGCTCTGATACCATGTGAGAAGAATGGAGACACGAGAAAAGCAGTGGCAAAAGCAGGCAGAAGTGTCAGAACACGCAAGTATATGTCAGTGGAGTGACGTAGGCGAGGACGGTCCAAGGAGTTAGTCACGGAAGCTGATAACAGCTGAGAGGCGAGATAGCTGAGGTAGACGGTTGATGTGAGAAAGAGTGCTGGCGAGATGAGTGATGGTTGGCGAAGTATGAGAGCTAAGCGAAGGAGCGAGCGTGACGGAGTGAAGCGTTGAGAGGGGTTGGCAATGACAAAGAATGCGAGGAGCGAGCAGAGCAAAGACACGGCAACTAACCGCGGAACCAAATGGGAACTGGATGAGCAGAGCTGTTCTGGTTAACTCAAGGGAATGAACATCCTCGGTATAAAAAGGACAGAACAGGACAAAGTAGCAACGGCTTCTTTCCGCTAGCCGGACGCGGATGACAGGTGTTAGTTTATTAGGGGATGACTTGGACTGTCGGGTCTAACGGTTAGGTTGACTGAGAGACCCTTGCCAGGGTGATTCAGGTGAGGACCTGAACCCTTATTGAGAGCTCAGTATTCTCTTGAGGAGTGACCTCTGTCAGAGTCCTCGTATTTTCTGACGTGGCTATTGTGTGCAATGCCCTGACAAGGTTAGCATGTGCCACTGACCATGACCACAAATGTATTCAAGTGACTTTTACTTCTATTGATCACAACACGAGTCAGCCGCGGTCAGAGTATCCAATCACAATGCAGATGTACTAGGCATGATCTTGCAGGTGCAAACAAGGTAGAATACTGGTGGCTCGGTGTGGCCATTGTGTGCAATGCCTTGACAAAGTTGGCATGTGCCACTGACCATGACGACAAAGTTTACCAAGTGACATTGACTTCTACGAATCATAACACGAGTCAGCCACGGTCAGAGTGCCCAATCAAAACGCACATCTAGTATGCATAACCTTGTAGGTAAAGACAAAGTAAAAAACTCGTGGCTTGGCACGGCTGTTGTGCGTAATGCCTTGAGAAAGCTGGCATGTGCCACTGACCATGACCACACAGTTTACCAAGTACATTAAACGGCTATGAATCATAACACAATTCTGCCACAGTCGGAGTGTCCAATCACAGTGCAGATGTACTAGGCATGACCTTGCATGTATAAACAAGATAGAATACTGGTGGCTCGGTGTGGCTATTGTGCGCAACTCCTTGACAACGTTGGCATGTGCGAGTGACCATGACCACAAATGTATCCAAGTGACCTTTACTTCTATTTATCATAACACGAGTCACCCACGGTCACAGTGTCCAATCACGATACAGATGTACTAGGCATGATGTTGCAGGTAAGAACAAGGTAGAATACTGGTGGCTCAATGTGGCTATTTTACGCTATGCCTTGACAAAGTAGGCATGTGCCACTGACCATGACCACAAATGTATGTAAGTGACTTTTACTTCTATTGATCATAACACGAGTCAGCCACGGTCAGAGTGTCCAATCACCATGCACATCTAATATGCATGACCTTGCAGGTATAAACAAGGTAAAAAACCGGTGACTTGGCACGGCTATTGTGCGCAATGCCTTGACAAAGTTGGCATGTGCCACTGACCATGACCACAAAGTTTACCAAATACCTATGTACGGCTATGAATCATAACACGAGTCAGCCACGGGCAGAGTGTCCTATCACAGTGCAGACACATTGGACATGACCTTGCAGGGATAAAACACGGTACAATGCTGGTGGCTCGGTGTGGCTATAGTGCGCAATGCCTTGACAAAGTTGGCATGTGCCACTGACCATGACAACAAATGTATCCAAGTGACTTTTACTTCTATTAAGCATAACACGAGTCAGAGTGTCCAATTACAGTGCAGATGTACTAGGCATGATCCTGCAGGTGCAAACAAGGTAGAATACTGGTGGCTCGGTGTGGCTATTGTGCGTAATGCCTTGACAAAGTTGGCATGTGCTACTGACCATGACAACAATCCAAATGACTTTGACTTCTATGAATCATAACACGAGTCAGCCACGGCCAGAGTGCCCAATCAAAACGCACATCTAACATGCATGACCTTACAGGTATAAACAAGGTAAAAAACCGGTGGCTTGGCACGGCTATTGTGCGCAATGCCTTGACAAAGTTGGCATGTGCCACTGACCATGACCACAAAGATTACCAAGTACATTAAACGGCTATGAATCATAACACAAGTCAGCCACAGTCAGAGTGTCCAATCATATTGCAGATATAATGGGCATGACCTTGCAGGTATAAACAAGGTAGAATCATGGTGGATGGGTATGGCTATTGTGTGCAATGCCTTGACAAAGTTGGCATGTTCCACTGACCATGACCACAAATGTATCCAAGTGACGTTTACGTCTATTCATCATAACACGACTTAGCCATGGTCAGAGTGTCCAAACACATTGCAGATGTATTAAGCATGATATTGCAGGTACAAACAAGGTAAAACACCAGTGGCTTGGTGTGGCTATTTTGGCAATGCCTTGACAAAGTTGGCATGTGCCACTGACCATGACCACATAGTTTACCAAGTTACTTTAACTTATACGAATCAGAACACGAGTCAACCACGGTCAGAGTGCCCAAGCACAGTGCACATGTAACATGCATGACCTTGCAGGTATAAACAAGGTAGAAAACCGGTGGCTTGGCACGGCTATTGTGCGCAATGCATTGACAAAATTGGCATGTGCCACTGACCATGACCACAAAGTTTACCAGGTGACTTTAACTTCTACGAATCGTAACACGAGTCAGCCACGGTCAGAGTGCCCAATCACAAGGCACATCTAATATGCATTACCTTGCAGGTATAAACAAGCTACAAAACTGGTGGCTTGGCCCGGCTATTGTGCGCAATGCCTTGACAAAGTTGGCATGTGCCACTGACCATGACCACAAAGTTTACCAAGTACCTTAAACGGATATGAATCATAACACGAGTCGGCCACGGTCAGAGTGTCCAATCACAGTGCAGATATTCTGGGCATGACCTTGCATGTACAAACAAGGTACAATACTGGTGGCTCGGTGTGGCTATTGTGCGCAATGCCTTGACAGAGTTGGCATGTGCCACTGACCATGACCACAAATGTGACCAAGTGACTGTTACTTCTACTGATCATAACATGAGTCAGCCACGGTCACAGTGTCCAATCACAGTGCAGATGTACTAGGCATGCTCTTGCAGGTACAAACAAGGTAGAATACTGGTGGCTTGGTGTGGCTATTGTGCGCAATGCCTGTACAAAGTTGGCATGTGCCACTGACCATGACGACAAAGTTTACCAAGTGACTTTGACTTCTACGAATCATAACACGAGTCAGCCACGGTCAGGGTGCCCAATCAAAACGCACATCTAATATGCATGACCTTGCAGGTACAGAAAAGGTAAAAAACCAGTGGCTTGGCACGGCTATTGTGCGCAATGCCTTGACAAAGTAGGCATGTGCCACTGACCATGACCACAAAGTTTACCAAGTACATTTAACGGCTATGAATCATAACACAAGTCAGCCACAGTTAGAGTGTCCAGTCACAGCGCAGATATACTGGGCATGACCGTACAGACATAAGGTAGAATACTGGTGGCTCGGTGTGGCTATTGTGCGCAATTCTTTGACAAAGTTGGCATGTGCCACTGACCGTGACCACAAATATGTCCAAGTGACTTTTACTTCTATTGATCATAACACCAGTCAGCCACGGTCAGAGTGTCCAATCACAATACAGATCTGCTAGACATTATCTTGCAGGTACAAACAAGGTAGAATACTGGTGGCTCGGTGTGGCTATTTTGCGCTATGCCTTGACAACGTTGGCATGTGCCACTGACCATGACCACAATGTTTACTAAGTACCTTAAATGGCTATGAATCACAATACGAGTCAGCCACGGGCAGAGGGTCCAATCACAGTGCAGATATACTGGGCATGACCTTGCAGGTATAAAACAGGGTAGAATACTGGTGGCTCGGTGTGGCTATTGTACGGAAGGCCTTGAAAAAGTTGGCATGTGCCACTGACCATGACCGCAAATGTATCCAAGTGACTTCTACATATATTGATCATAACATGAGTCAGCCACAGTCAGAGTGTCCAATCACAGTGCAGATGTACTGGGCATGATCTTACAGGTTCAAACAAGGTAGAATACTGATGGCTTGAAATGGCTATTGTGCGCAGTGCCTTGACAATGTTGGCATGTGCCACTGACCATGACCACAAAGTACTAAGTGATTTCAACTTCTACGAATCGTAACACGAGTCAACCACGGGCAGAGTGCCCAATAACAGTCCACATTTAACATACATGACCTGGCAGGTATAAACAAGGTAAAAAACCGGTGGCTTGGCCCGGCTATTGTGCGCAATGCCTTGACAAAGTTGGCATGTGCCACTGACCATGACCACAATGTTTACCAAGTGACTTTATTTTCTACAAATCGTAACAAGGTAAAATACCGGTGCCAAGGCTTTAGCGTCTACGAATCGTAACACGATTCAGCCACATTCAGAGTGCCCAATCACAGTGCACACCTAATATGCATGACCTTGCAGGTATAAACAAGGTGAAATAGCGGTGGCTTGGCACGGCTATTGTGCGCAATGCCTTGACAAAGTTGGCATGTGCCACTGACTATGACCACACTGTTTACCAAGTGCCTTAAACGGCTATGAATCATAACACGCGTCACCCACGGTCAATGTGTCCAATTACAGTGCAGATGTATTAGGCATGATCTTGTAGGTGCAAACAAGGTAGAAGACGGGTGGCTTGGTGTGGCTATTGTGCGCAATGCCTTGACAAAGTTGGCATGTGCCACTGAACATGACCACAAATGTATCCAATTGTCTTTTACATCTAATAATCATAATACGAGTCAACCACGGTCAGAGTGTCCAATCACAATGCAGATGTACTAGGAATGATCTTGTAGGTTCAAACAAAATAGAATACTGGTGGCTCGGAATGGCTATTGTGCGCAATGCGTTGACAATGTTGGCATGTGCCACTGACCATGACCACAAAGTTTACCAAGTGCCTTTAACTTATATGAATCGTAACACGAGTCAACCACAGTCAGAGTGCCAGAACACAGTGCACATCTAATATGCATGACCTTGCAGGTATAAAAAAGGAAAAAAAGTGGTGGCTTGGCACGCCTATTGTGCGCAATGCCTTGACCAAGTTGGCATGTGCCACTGACCATGACCACAAAGTATACCAAGTGACTTTTTTTTCTACAAATCGTAACATGTGTCAGCTACTGTCAGAGTGCCCAATCACAGTTCAGATGTACTAGGCATGACCTTACACGAATAAACAAGGTAAAAAACCGGTGGCTTGGCACGACTATTGTGCGCAATGCCTTGACAAAGTTGGCATGTGCCACTGACCATGACCACAAAGTCTACCAAATACCTTAAACGGCTATGACTCATAACACGAGCCAGCCACGGTCAGAGTCTCCAATCACAGTGCAGATGTACTAGGCATGATCTTACAGGTACAAACAAGGTAGACTACTGGTGGCTTGATGTGGCTATTGTGCGCAATGCCTTCACAAAGTTGGCATGTGCCACTGACCATGACCACAAATGTATCAAAGTGACTTTTACTTCTATTGATCATAACACGAGTCAGCCACGGTCAGAGTGACCAATCACAGTGCAGATATACTAGGCATGATCTTGCAGGTACAAACAAGGTAGAATACTGGTGTCTCGGTGTGGCTATTTTGTGCAATGACTTGACAAAGTTGGCATGTGCCACTGACCATGACCACAAAGTTTACCAAGTGACTTTAACTTCTACAAATGGTAACACGAGTCAGCCACATTCAGAGTGCCCAAGCATAGTGCACATCTAATATGCATGACCTTGCAGGTATAAAGAAGGTAGAAAACTGGTGGCTTGGCACGGCTATTGTGGGCAATGTCTTGACAAAGTTGGCATGTGCCACTGACCATGACCACACTGTTTACCAAGTACCTTAAACGGCTACGTATCATAACACGCGTCACCCACGGTCAGAGTATCCAATCACTGTGCAGATGTACTAGGCATGATCTTAAAGGTACAAACAAGGTAAAATACTGGTGGCTCGGTGTGGCTATTATGCGGAATGCCTTGACAAAGTTGGCATGTGCCACTGACCATGACCACAAAGTATACCAAATGACTTCATTTTCTACAAATCGTAACACGTGTCAGCTACAGTCAGAGTGCCCAATCACAGTTCCGATGTACTAGGCATGACCTTACAGGAATAAACAAGGTAAAAAACCGGTGGCTTGGTACGACTATTGTGCGCAATGCCTGGACAAAGTTGGCATGTGCCACTGACCATGACCATTAAGTCTACCAAGTACCTTAAACGGCTATGACTCCAAACACGAGTCAGCCATGGTCAGAGTGTCCAATCACAGTGCACATGTACTAGGCATGATCTTACAGGTACAAACAAGGTAGAATACTGGTGGCTCGGTGTGGCTATTGTGCGCAATGCCTTGACAAAGTTGGCATGTGCCACTGACCATGACCACAAATGTATCCAAGTGACTTTTACTTCTATTGATCATAGCACAAGTCAGCCACGGTCAGAGTGACCAATCACAGTGCAGATGTACTAGGCATGATCTTGTAGGTACAAACAAGGTAGAATACTGTTGTCTCCGTGTCGGTATTTTGTGCAAGTACTTGACAACGTTGGCATGTGCCACTGACCATGACCTCAAAGTTTACCAAGTGACCTTGACCTCTACGAATCGTAACACAAGTCAACCATGGTCAACGTGCCCAATCACAGTGCACACCTAAAATGCATGACCTTACAGGTATACACAATGTAAAAAACCGGTTTCTTGGCACGGCTATTGTGCGCAATGTCTTGACAAAGTTGGCATGTGCCACTGACCATGACCACAAAGTTTACCAAGTGACTTTAACTTCTACGAATTGTAACACGAGTCAGCAACACTCAGAGTGCCCAATCATAGTGCACATCTAATATGCATGACCTTGCAGGTATAAAGAAGGTCAAAAACTGGTGGCTTGGCACGGCTATTGTGCGCAATGTCTCGACAAAGCTGGCATGTGCCACTGACTATGACCACGCTGTTTACCAAGTACCTTAAACGGATACGAATCATAACACGCGTCACCCACGGTCAGAGTGTCCAATCACTGTGCAGATGTACTATGCATGATCTTGAAGGTGCAAACAAGGTAGAATACTGGTGGCTCGGTGTGGCTATATGCAGAATGCCTTGACAAAGTTGGGATGTGCCACTGACCATGATCACAAAGGTTACCAAGTGACTTTAACTTCTACGAGTTGTAACACGAGTCTGCCACAATCAGAGTGCCCAAACATAGTACACATCTAATATGCATGACCTTGCAGGTATAAAAAATGGAAAAAACCGGTGGCTTGGCACGGATATTGTGCGCAATGCCTTGGCAAAGTTGGCATGTGCCACTGTCCATTACCACACTGTTTACCAAGTACCTTAAACGGTACAAATCATAACACGCGTCACCCATGGTCTCAGTGTCCGATCACGGTGCAGATATACTGGGCATGATCTTGAAGGTGCAAACAGGGTAGAATACGGGTGGCTTGGTGTGGCTATTGTGCGCAATACCATGACAAAGTTGGCATGTGCCAATGACCATGACGACAAGTGTATGCAAGTGACTTCTACTTCTATTGATCATAACACGAGTCAGCCACGGTCAGAGTGTCCAATCACAGTGCAGATGTATTAGGCATGATGTTGCAGAGACAAACAAGGTAGAATTCTGGTGTCTCGGTTTGGCTATTGTGCGCAATTACTTGACAAAGTTGGCATGTGCCACTGACAATGACCACAAAGTTTACCAAGTGACTTTAACTTCTACAAATCGTAACTCGAGCCAGCCACGGTCAGAGTGCCCAATCACAGTGCACATCTAACATGCATGACCTTACAGGTATACACAAGGTAAAAACCGGTAGCTTGGCACGGCTATTGTGCGCAATGCCTTGACAAAGTTGGCATGTGCCACTGACCATGACCACAACGTTTACCAAGTGACTTTAACTTCTACGAATCGTAACACGAGTCAGCCACATTCAGAGTGCCAAATCACAGTGCACATCTAATTTGCATGACCTTGCAGGTGTAAACAAGGTAATATACCGGTGGCTTGGCACGGCTATTGTGCGCAATGCCTTGACAAAGTTGGCATGTGCCACTGACCATGACCACACTGTTTACCAAGTGCCTTAAACGGCTATGAATCATAACACGCGTCACCCACGGTCAGAGTGTCCAATCACAGTGCAGATGTACTAGGCATGATCTTGCAGGTGCAAAGAAGATAGAATACGGGTGGCTCGGTATGACTATTGTGCGCAATGCCTTGACAAAGTTGGCATGTGCCACTGACCATGACCACAAATGTATCCAAGTGACTTTTACATGTATTGATCATGACACGAGTCAGCCACAGTCAGAGTGTCCAATCACAGTGCAGATGCACTAGGCAGGATCTTACTGGTTCAAACAAGGTAGAATACTAGTGGCTCGGAATGGCGATTGTGCGCAACGCCTTGACAATGTTGGCATGTGCCACTGACCATGACCACAAAGTTTACCAAGTGACTTTAACTTCTACGAATTGTAACACGAGTCAACCACGGTCAGAGTGCCCAATCACAGTGCACATCTAATATGCATGACGTTGCAGGTATAAACAAGGTAAAACGTGGTAGCTTGGCATGCCTATTGTGCGCAATGCATTGACAAAGTTGGCATGTGCCACTGACCATGACCACAAAGTTTACAAAGTACCTTAAACGGCTATGACTCATAGCACGAGTCAGCCACGGTCAGAGTGTCCAATCACAGTGCAGATGTACTAGGCATGACCTTGCAGGTACAAACAAGGTAGAATACTGGTGGCTCGGTGTGGCTATTGTGCGCAATGCCTTGACAAAGTTGGCATGTGCCACTGACCATGACTACAAATGCATCCAAGTGACTTTTACTTCTATTGATCATAACACGAGTCAGCCATGGTCAGAGTGTCCAATCACAGTGCATATGTACTAGGCATGATCTTGCAGGTACAAACAAGGTAGAATACTGGTGTCTCGGTGTGGCTGTTTTGTGCAATGACTTGACAAAGTTGGCATGTGCCACTGACCATGACCACACTGTTTACCAAGTGAACTTAACGTCTACGAATCGTAACACAAGTCAACCATGGTCAAAGTGCCCAATCACAGTGCACATCTAATATGCATGACCTTACAGGTATACACAAGGTAAAAAACTGGTGACTTGGCACGGCTATTGTGCGCAATGCCTTGACAAAGTTGGCATGTGCCACTGACCATGACCAAAAAGTTTACCAAGTGACTTGAACTTCTACGAATCGTAACAAGAGTCAGCCACATTCAGAGTGCCCAATCACAGTGCACATCTAATATGCATGACCTTGCAGGTATAAAGAAGGTACAAAACCATTGGCTTGGCATGGCTATTGTGCGCAATGCATTGACAAAGTTGGCATGTACCACTGACCATGACCACACTGTTTACCAAGTACCTTAAACGGCCATGAATCATAACACGCGTCACCCACGGTCAGAGTTTCCAATCACAGTGCAGATGTACTAGGCATGATCTTGAATGTACAAAAAAGGTGGAATACTGGTTGCTCGGTGTGGCTATTGTGCGCAATGCCTTGACAAAGTTGGCATGTGCCACTGACCATGATCACAAAGTTTACCAAGTGACTTTAACTTCTACAAATCGTAACACGAGTCAGCCACAGTCAGAGTGCCCAATCATAGTACACATGTAATATGCATGACCTTGCTGGTAGAAACAAGGTAAAAAAATGGTGGCTTGACATGACTATTGTGCGCAATGCCTTGACAAAGTTGGCTTGTGCCACTGACCATGACCACAAAGTTTACCAAGTCCATTAAACGGCTATGAAAAACAACACGAGTCAGCCACGGTCAGAGTGTCCAATCACAGTGCAGATATACTGGGCATGACCTTACAGGTATAAACAAGGTAGAATACTGGTGGTTCGGTGTGGCTATTGTGCGCAATGCCTTGACAAACTGGCATGTGCCACTGACCATGACCACAAGTCAGCCACTGTCAGAGTGCCCAATCACAGTGCACATCTAATATGCATGACCTTACAGATATACACAAGGAAAAAAACCGGTGGCTTGGCACGGCTATTGTGCACAATGCCTTGACAAAGTTGGCATGTGCCACTGACCATGACCACAAAGTTTACCAAGTGACTTTTACTTCTACGAATCATAACACGAGCCTGCCATATTCAGAGTGCCCAATCACAGTGCATATTTAATATGCATGACCTTGCAGGTATAATGAAGGTAAAACACTGGTGGCTTGGCACGGTTATTGTGCGGAATACCTTGACAAAGCTGGCATGCGCCACTGACCATGACCACACTGTTTACCAAGTACCTTAAACGGCTATGAATCATAACACGCGTCACCCACGGTCAGAGTGTCCAATCACAGTGCAGATGTACTAGGCATGATCTTGAAGGTACAAACAAGGTAGAATACTGGTGGCTCGGTGTGGCTATTGTGCGCAATGCCTTGACAAAGTTGGCATGTGCCACTGACTATGATCACAAAGTTTACCAAGTGACTTCAACTTCTACAAATCGTAACACAAGTCAGCCACAGTCAGAGTGCCCAATCATAGTACACGTCTAATATGCATGACCTTGCTGGTATAAACAAGGTAAAAAACTGGTGACTTGGCACGGCTATTGTGCGCAATGCCTTGACAAAGTTGGCATGTGCCACTGACCATGACCACAAAGTTTACCAAATTAGATTAAACGGCTACGAACTATAACACGAGTCAGCCACGGTCAGAGTGTCCAATCACAGTGCAGATATACTGGGCATGACCTCACAGGTATAAACCAGGTAGAATACTGGTGGCTTGGTGTGGCTATTGTGCGCAATGCCTTGATAAAGTGGCATGTGCCACTGACCATGACCACAAACTTTACCAAGTGACGTTTACGTCTATTGATCATAACACGAGTCAGCCACGGTCAGAGTGTCCAATCACATGGCAGATGAATTAGGCATGATCTTGCAGGTGCAAACAAGGTAAAACATCTGTGTCTTGGTGTGGCTACTGTGCGCAATGCCTTGACAAAGTTGGCATGTGCCACTGACCATGACCACAAAGCTTACCAAGTGACTTTAATTTCTACGAATCGTAACACGAGTCAGCCATGGTCACAGTGCCCAATCACAGTGCACATCTAACATGCATGACCTTTCAGGTATAAACAAGGTAAAAAACCGGTGGTTTGGCACGGCTATTGTGCGCAATGCCTTGACAAAGTTCGCATGTGCCACTGACTATGACCACAAAGTCTACCAAGTGACTTTAACGTCTACAAATTGTAACTCGAGTTAGCCACATTCAGAGTGTCCAATCACAGTGCACATCTAATATGCATGACCTTGCAGGTATAAAGAAGGGAAAAAACTGGTGGCTTGGCACGGCTATTGTGCGCAATGCCTTGACAAAGTTGGCATGTGCCACTGACCATGATCACAAAATTTACCAAGTGACTTTAACTTCTATGAATCGTAAGACGAGTCAGCCACGGTCAGAGTACCCAATCATAGTACACATCTAATATGCATGACCTTGCTGGTATAAACAAGGTAAAAAACCAGTGGCTTGGCATGGCTATTGTGCGCAATGCCTTGACAAAGTTGGCATGTGCCACTGACCATGAACACAAATTTTACCAAGTACATTAAAAGGCTATGAATTATAACACGAGTCAGCCACTTTTAGAGTGTCCAATCACAGCACAGATATACTGGGCATGACCTTATAGGTATGAACAAGGTAGAATACTGGAGGCTCAGTGTGGCTATTGTGCGCAATGCCTTGACAAATTGGCATGTGCCACTGACCATGACCACAACGTTTACCAAGTAGCTTTAACTTCTATGAATCGTAACACAAGTCAGCCACGGTCAGAGTGCCCAATCACAGTGCACATCTAATATGCATGACCTTGCAGGTATA
>SZWC01017974.1:0-14167 GCA_023375785.1 Penium margaritaceum | reverse complement strand
GGTGGCTTGGCACGGCTATTGTGCGCAATGCCTTGACAAAGTTGGCATGTGCCAGTGACCATGACCACAAAGTTTACCAAGTACCTTAAACAGCTATGACTCATAACACGAGTCAGCCACGGTCGGAGTGTCCAATGACAGTGCAGATGTACTAGGCATGATCTTACAGGTACAAACAAGGTGGAATACTGGAGGCTCGGTGTGGCTGTTGTGCGCAATACCATGACAAAGTTGGCATGTGCCAGTGACCATGACGACAAATGTATCCAAGTGACTTTTACTTCTATTGATCATAACACGAGCCAGCCACGGTCAGAGTGTCCAATCACAGTGCAGACGTACTATGCATGATCTTGCATGTACAAACAAGGTAGAATACCGGTGTCTTGGTTTGGCTATTGTGCGCAATGACTTGACAAAGTTGGCATGTGCCACTGACCATGACCACACAGTTTATCAAATGGCGTTAACTTGTAGGAATCCTAACACGAGTCAGCCACGGTCAGAGTGCCCAATCACAATGCACATCTAATATGCATGACCTTACAGGTATACACAGGGTAAAAACCGGTCGCTTGGCACGGCTGTTATGGGCAGTGCCTTGACAAAGTTGGCATGTGCCACTTACCATGACCACAATGTTTACCAAGTGGCTTTACCTTCTACGAATCGTAACACGAGTCAGCCACATTCAGAGTGCCCAATCACAGTGCACATCTAAGAAGAATGACCTTGCAGGTATAAACAAGGTCAAATACTGGTGGCTTGGCACGGCTATTGTGCGCAATGCCTTAACAAAGTTGGCATGTGCCACTGACCATGACCACAACGTTTACCAAGTGCCTTAAACGGCTATGAATCATAACACGCGTCACCCACGGTCAAAGTGTCCAATCACAGTGCAGATGTACTAGGCATGATCTTGCAGGTGCAAACAAGGTAGAATACGGGTGGCTCGGTGTGGCTATTGTGCGCAATGCCTTGACAAAGTTGGCATGTGCCACTGACCATGACCACAAATGCATCCAAGTGACTTTTAAATCTATTGATCATAATACGAGTCAACAACGGTCAGAGTGTCCAGTCACAGTGCAGATGTACTAGGAATGATCTTGCAGGTTCAAACAACGTAGAGTACTGGTGGCTCGGACTGGCGATTGTTGACACTGTTGGCATGTGCCACTGACCATGACCACAAAGTTTACCAGGTGACTTTACCTTATACGAATCGTAACACAAGTCAACCACGGTCATAGTGTCCAATCACAGTGCACATCTAATATGCATGACCTTGCATGTATAAACAAGGTAAAAAAGTGGTTTCTTGGCACGCCTATTGTGCGCAATGCCTTGACCAAGTTGGCATGTGCCACTGACCATGACCACAAAGTATACAAAGTGACTTTATTTTCTACAAATCGTAACACGTGTCAGCTACAGTCAGAGTGCCCAATCACAGTTCAGATGTACTAGGCATGACCTTATAGGAATAAAAAAGGAAAAAAACGGGTGGCTTGGCACGACTGTTGTGCGCAATGCCTTGACAAAGTTGGCATGTTCCACTGACTATGACCACAAAGTCTACTAAGTACCTTAAACGGCTATGACTCATAACACGAGTCATCCACACTCAGAGTGTCCAATCACAGTGCAAATGTCCTAGGCATGATCGTATAGGTACGAACAAGGTAGAATTCTGGTGGCTCGGTGTGGCTATTGTGCGCAATGCCTTGACAAAGTCGGCATGTGCCACTAACCATGACATCAAATGTATCCAAGTGACATTTACTTCTATTGATCATAACACGAGTCAGCCACGGTCAGAGTGACCAATCGAAGTGCTGATGTACTAGGCATAATCCTGCAGGTACAAACAAGGTAGAATACTGGTGTCTCAGTGTGCCTATTTTGTGCAATGACTTGACAAAGTTGGAATGTGCCACTGACCACGACCACATAGTCTACCAAGTGACCTTAACTTCTACAAATCGTAACACAAGTCAACCATGGTCAAAGTGCCCAATCACAGTGCACATGTAATATGCATGACCTTACAGGTATACACAATGTAAAAAACCGGTGGCTTGGCACGGCTATTGTGCGCAATGCCTTGACAAAGTTGGCATGTGCCACTGACCATGACCACAAAGTTTACCAAGTGACTTTAACTTCTACGAATTGTAACACGAGTCAGCCACATTCAGAGTGCCCAAGCATAGTGCACATCTAATATGCATGACCTTGCAGGTATAAAGAAGGTAAAAAACTGGTGGTTTGGCACGGCTATTGTGCGCAATGTCTTGACAAAGTTGGCATGTGCCACTGACCATGACCACACAGTTTACCAAGTACCTTAAACGGCTACGAATCATAACACGCGTCACCCACGGTCAGAGTGTCCAATCACTGTGCAGATGTACTAGGCATGATCTTGAAGGTGCAAACAAGGTAGAATACTGGTGGCTCGGTATAGCTATTGTTTGGAATGCCTTTACAAAGTTGGCATGTGCAACTGACCATGACCACAACGTCTACCAAGTGACTTTATCTTCTACAAATCGTAACACGAGTCAGCTACAGTCGGAGTGCCCAATCACAGTTCAGATGTACTAGGCATGACCTTGTAGGAATTAACAAGATAAAGAACCGGTGGCTTGGCACGACTATTGTGCACAATGCCTTGACAAAGTTGGCATGTGCCCATGACCATGACCACAAAGTTTACCAAGTACCTGAAACGNATGATCTTGCAGGTACAAACAAGGTAGAATACTGGTGGCTCGGTGTTGGCTATTGTGCGCAATGCCTTGACAAAGTTGGCATGTGCCACTGACCATGACCACAAATGTATCCAAGTGACGTTTACTTCTATTGATCATAACACGAGTCAGCCACGGTCAGAGTGTCCAATCACAGTACAGATGTACTAGACATGATCTTGCAGGTACAAAGAAGGTAGAAAACTGGTGTCTCGGTGTGGCTGTTTTGTGCAATGACTTGACAAAGTTGGCATGTGCCACTGACCATGACCAAAATGTTTACCAAGTGACCTTAACTTCTACGAATCGTAACACAAGTCAACCATGGTCAAAGTGCCCAATCACAGTGCACATCTAACATGCATGACCTTACAGGTATACACAATGTAAAAAACCGGTGGCTTGGCACGGCTATTGTGCGCAATGCCTTGACAAAGTTGGCATGTACCACTGACCATGACCACAAAGTTTACCAAGTGACTTTAACTTCTACGAATCATAACACGAGTCAGCCACATTCAGAGTGCCAAATCATAGTGCACATCTAATATGCATGATCTTGCAGGTATAAAGAAGGTAAAAAACCGTTGGCTTGGCACGGGTATTGTGCGCAATGCCTTGACAAAGTTGGCACGTGCCACTGACCATGACCACACTGTTTACCAAGTACCTTAAACGGATACGAATCATAACACGCGTCACCCACGGCCAGAGTGACTAATCACTGTGCAGATGTACTAGGCATGATCTTGAAGGTGCAAACAAGGTATAAAACTGGTGGCTCGGTGTGGCTATTGTGCGGAATGCCTTGACAAAGTTAGCATGTGCCACTGACCATGATCACAAAGTTTACCAGGTGACTTTAACTTCTACGAATCGCAAGACGAGTCAGCCACGATCAGAGTGCCCAATCATAGTACACATATAATATGCATGACCTTGCTGGTATAAACAAGGTAACAAACCGATGGCTTGGCACGGCTATTGTGCGCAATCCCTTGACAAAGTTGGCATGTGCCACTGACCGTGACAACAACGTTTACCAAGTACATTAAACGGCTATGAATTATAACACGAGACAGCCACGGTCAGAGTGTCCAATCACATTGCAGATATACTGGGCATGACCTTACAGGTATAAACAAGGTAGAATACTGGTGGCTCGGTGTGGCTATTGTGCGCAATGCCTTGACAAATTGGCGTGTGCCACTGACCATGACCACAAAGTGTACCAAGTGACTTTAACTTCTACGAGTCGTAACACAAGTCAGCCACAGTCAAAGTGCCCAATCACAATGCACATCTAATATGCATGACCTTGCAGGTATAAAAAAGATAATATACCGGTGGCTTGGCACGGTTAGTGTGCGCAATGCCTTGACAAAGTTGGCATGTACCACTGGCCATGACCACATTGTTTACCAAGTGACTCTAACTTCTATGAAACGTAACACCAGTCAGCCACATTCAGAGTGCCCAATCACAGTGCACATCTAATATGCATGACCTTGCAGGTATAAACAATGTCAAATACGGGTGGCTAGGCACGGCTATTGTACGCAATGCCTTGACAAAGCTGGCATGTGCCACTGACCATGACCACACTCTTTACCAAGTACCTTAAACGGCTATGAATCATAACACGCGTCACCGACGATCAGCGTGTCCAATCACAGTGCAGATGTACTAGGCATGATGTTGCAGGTGCAAACAAGGTAAAATAAGGGTGGCTCGGTGTGGTTATTGTGCGCAATGTCTTGACAAAGTTGGCATGTGCCACTGACCATGATCACAAAGTTTACCAAGTGACTAGCTTCTACAAATCGTAACACGAGTCAGCCACTGTCAGAGTACCCAATCATAGTGCACATCTGGTATGCATGACCTTGCTGATATAAAAAGGAAAAAAACCGGTGGCTTGGCACGGCTATTGTGCGCAATGCTTTGACAATGTCGGCACGTGCCACTTACCATGACCACAAAGTTTACCAAGTACGTTAAACGGCTATGAATTCTACCACGAGTCAGCCACGACCAGAGTGTCAAATCACAGTGCAGATATACTGGGCATGACCTTACAGGTTTAAACAAGGTAGAATACTGGTGGCTCGGTGTGGCTATTTTGCGCAATGCCTTGACAAAGTTGGCATGTGCCACTGACCATGACCACAAATGTATCCAAGCGACGCTTACGTCTATTGATCATAACACGAGTCAGCCACGGTCAGAGTGTTCAATCACAGTGCAGATGTACTAGGCATGATCTTGCAGGTACAAACAAGGTTGAATACTGGTGGCTTGGTTCGGATATTGTGCGCAATGCCTTGACAAAGTTGGCATGTGCCACTGACCGCGACCACAAAGTGTACCAAGTGCCTTTTACGAGGCGTAACACGAGTCAGCCACGGTCAGAGTGCCCAATCTCAGTGCACATCTAATATGCATGACATTGCGGGTATGAACAAGGTAAAAAACTGGTGGCTTGGTACGGCCACCGTGCGCAATGCCTAGACAAAGTTGGCATGTGCCACAGACCGTGACCACAAAGTTTACCAAGTACAATAAACGGCTATGAATCATAACACGAGTCAGCCACGATCAGAGTGTCCAATCACAGTGCAGATAGTCTAGGCATGACCTTGCAGGTATAAACAAGGTAGAATACTGGTGGCTCGGTGTGGCTATTGTGCGCAATGCCTTGACAGAGTTGGCATGTGCCACTGACCATGACCACAACTGTATCCAAGTGACTTTTACTTCTATTGATCATAACACAAGTCAGCCACAGTCAGAGTGTCCAATCACAGTGCAGATGTACTAGGCATGATCTTGCAGGTACAGAAAAGGCAGAGTACTAGTGGTTCGGTGCGGCTATTATGTGCAATGCCTTGACAAAGTTGGTATGTACCACTGACCTTACCGAGCCACCAGTATTCGACCTTGTTTGTACATGCAAGATCATACCTAGTACATGTGCACTGTGATTGGAAATTCTGACCGTGGCTGACTTGTGTTATGATCAATAGAAGTAAAAGTCACTTGGATACATTTGTGGTCATGGTCAGTGGCACTTGCCAACATTGTCAAGGCATTGCGCACAATAGCCACACCGAGCCACCAGTATTCTACCTTGTTTGCGCCTGCAAGATCATGCCTAGTACATCTGCGCTGTGATTGGATACTTTGACCGTGGCTGACTTGTGTTATGATTCATAGCCGTTTAAGGTACTTTGTAAACTGTGTCGTCATGGTCAGTGGCACATGCCAACTTTGTCAAGGCATTGCGCACAAAAGCCGTGCGAGGCCACCGGATTTTTACCTTGTTTATACCTGCAAGGTCATGCCTAGTACATCTGAACTGAGATTGGGCACTCAAACCGTGGCTGACTTGTGTTACGATTCGTAGAAGTTAAAGTCACTTGGAAAACATTGTGGTCATGGTCAGTGGCACATGCCAAAGTTGTGAAGGCATTGCGGACAGTAGCCACACCAAGCCACCAGTATTCTACCTTGTTTGTACCTGCAAGGTCATGTCTAGTACATCTGCAATGTGATTTGACACATTGACCGTGGCTGACTCGTGGTATGCTCAGAAGAAGTAAATGTCACTTGGATGTATTTGTGGTCATGGTCAGTGGCACATGCCAACTTTATCAGGGCATTGTGCACAATAGCCACACTGAGCCACCAGTATTCTACCTTGTTTATACCTGCAAGGTCATGCACAGTATATCTGCACTGTGATTGGACACTCTGACCGTGGCTGACTCGTGTTATGATTCATAGCCGTTTAAGTTACTTGGTAAACTTTGTGGTCATGGTCAGTGGCACATGCCAACTTTGTCAAGGCATTGCGCACAATAGCTGTGCCAAGACATAGGTTTTTTACCCTGTTTATATTTGCAAGGTCATGCATATTAGACGTGCACTATGATTGGGCACTCTGACCGTGGCTGACGCGTGCTACGATTCGTAGAAGTTAAAGTCACTTGGTAAACATTTTTGGTCATGATCAGTGGCACATGCCAACTTTGTCAAGGCATTGCGCACAATAGCCACACCGAGCCACTAGTATTCTACCTTGTTTATTCCTAGAAGGTCATGCACAGTATATCTGTACTGTGATTGGACACTCTGACCGTGGCTGACTCGTGTTATGATCAATAGAAGTAAAAGTCACTTGGATACATTTGTGGTCATGGTTAGTGGTACATGCCAACTTTGTCAAGGCATTGCGAACAATAGCCACACCGAGCCACCATTGTTATACCTTTTTTATACCTTCAAGGTCATGCCTAGTACATCTAAACTGTGATTGGACACTCTGACCATGGTTGACTCGTGTTACGATTTGTAGATGATAAAGTCACTTGGTAAAATTTGTGGTCATGGTCAGTGGCACATGCAAACTTTGTCCAGGCATTGTGCACAATAGCCACACCGAGCCACCAGTATTCTACCTTGTTTGCACCTGCAAGATCATGCCTAGTACATCTGCACTGTGATTGGATGTTTTGACCGTGGCTGACTTGTGTTATGATTCATAGCCGTTTAAGGTACTTCGTAAACTTTGTGGTCATGGTCAGTGGCACATGCCAACTTTGTCAAGGCATTGCGTACAAAAGCCGTGCGAGGCCACCGGATTTTTACCTCGTTTATACCTGCAAGGTCATGCCTAGTACATCTGAACTGAGATTGGGCACTCAAACCGTGGCTGACTTGTGTTACGATTCGTAGAAGTTAAAGTCACTTGGTAAACGTTGTGGTCATGGTCAGTGGCACATGCAAAAGTTGTGAAGGCATTGCGGACAGTAGCCAGACCAAGCCACCAGTATTCTACCTTGTTTGTACCCGCAAGGTCATGTCTAGTACATCTGCAATGTGATTGGACACTTTGACCGTGGCTGACTCGTGGTATGCTCAAAAGAAGTAAAAGTCACTTGGATATATTTGTGGTCATGGTCAGTGGCACATGCCACCTTTGTCAAGGCATTGTGCACAATAGCCACACCAATGCACCAGTATTTTACCTTGTTTCCACCTGTAAGATCATACCTAGTACATCTGCACTGTGATTGGACACTCTGACCGTGGCTGACTCGTGTTATGATTCGTAGAAGTAAAAGTCACTTGGTAACCTTTGTGTTCATGGTCAGTGGCACATGCCGACTTTGTCAAGGCATTGCGCACAATAGCCATGCCGAGCCACCAGTATTCTACCTTGTTTGTACCTGCAAGATCATGCCTAGTACATCTGCACTACGATTGGACACTCTGACCGTGGCTGACTCGTGGTATGCTCAAAAGAAGTAAAAGTCACTTGGATATATTTGTGGTCATGGTCAGTGGCACATGCCAACTTTGTCAAGGCATTGTGCACAATAGCCACACCAATGCACCAGTATTCTACCTTGTTTCCACCTGTAAGATCATACCTAGTACATCTGCACTGTGATTGGACACTCTGACCGTGGCTGACTCGTGTTATGATCAATAGAAGTAATAGTCACTTGGATACATTTGTGGTCATGGTCAGTGGCACATTCCAACTTTGTCAAGGCATTGCACACAGTAGCCGTGCCAAGCCACCGGTTTTTTTCCCTTTTTATACCTGCAAGGTCATGCATATTGGATGTACACTATGATTGGACACTCTGACCGTGCTCCCCCCTGCGGCAGCTGCACCCGGCGTGGCGCCTGGAGTGCTAGCACCACCAGTAGCAGCAGTAGAGTAGCGAGGACAGGAGGCACTGCCTTCTGCGGCAGCTACACCTGGTGCAACGCCTGGAGCGCCAGCACCATCGGCAGCAACAGTAGATGAGCGGGGACAAGAGGTGTTGCCTTCTGCGGCGGCTGTACCCGGCGTGGTGCCCCGAGCGCCAGCGCCACCAGCAGTAGCAGTAGAGCAGCGGAGACAGGAGGTGCTGCCGTTTGTGGTAGCTGCACCCGGCGCGGCGCCCGGAGCGCCAGCGCCACCAGTGGCAGCAGCAGAGCAGCGGGGACAGGAGGTGCTGCCTTCCGTGGCAGCTGTACCTAGTACGGCGCCCAAGGCGTAAGTACCACCAGCAACAACAACAGAGGAGCAGCGGGAGGAGCAACAGAAGAAGAAACAAAAAGGGCCCCAAAGAGCTGGACTGGGAGAAAAGAAGCAATGAAAAGAGGCGGAGAAATAGGGAGAGGAAAAGGAGCCTGTACCCATGCGAGAAGAACACCACAGCTTGCTCAATGCTCCTCCTTCAAGATGGGAGCCACTTCCCCCTGATGATAGATCTTTATGGCCAACCAGTTCCTGGCTGGAAGCGGAAGCACGGTCAGGACAACAGACACCCACGCAAGGGGAAGAGGAGCAGCGGCATGAAGAGCTAGAACTAAGCATCAAGGCGGATGATCAGGATGAAGAGGAAGGACAGGAGGAGGTGGCTCTGTAACTCTGTGCAACATTTAAGAACCCGGTTGCCACTAAGGGAGAGGTGGTGTACGAGGGATGCAAGGCCAGCCTACATTTGGCGTGTTACGACTTGGAACTGGACACCGTGCACGACATCAAGATGTGTCAGGTCTGTGCACTAAATCTGAAGGAGAGCATGGTGGTAGACAGTGATGAGGAACTGCGGAAAGAAAGGGAGGAGGAAAGGATCCGCTCGGGGATGGGGGCCACGGTTGGGAAATCCAGTGTGCTGCACGACGAGAAGGAACCCTGCGGTAACTGTGAAGAGCCCATGGACGCTACCACTTTGTTCCGCTGCTACGTGTGTAGACATCCTGTGCATGCAGCCTGCCAGGATCCAAAGATAAGGATGCGGCGGAAGGTGATAGGATGCAAGAAGTGTGCACCTCTCATGCTGGCAAAAGCAGACAAATAGGATAGGAGGAAGAACAGGCCCGCACCCAAGCGGTGTATTGAGAGTCGTGAAGCCTGCGGAGAGCCGTACGACCCCATGGAGGCAACCTGGTGCTATGGATGTAAAGCACCCCTCCACTGCAAGTGTGGGACGGAGATTCTGGGGTTGGGACGGCATTGCAAGAGCTGCATCTGAAGGCTGGTTGAATAAGAACAAGAGATGGACAAGGAGGGTGGAAAGGCTGCTGGACCAAGTGTGCCCGGGGTGGAGGAGACGGAGGAGTGCGGGAGGTGCAAGCGGCCAGTGAGGACACAGAAGAAACACTGCTTCAATTACAAGGTGGCCCTCCACTATATCTGTGGAGAAGAGGAGCTGCTGCAACAGAAGGCAGTGCATGTCTGTCCGGCCTGTATGCCGGAGCTGGAAGGGAGAATGCGGAAAGAAAGAGAGGAGCAGGGAGGGGGAGGTCGGCAAGCGGCAGAACTGGAGTGGAGCCTGTACTGTACAGAGTATGGTAACCGCAACGCCACCGAGTGGTGTGAGGGATGATACCAGCCGCTCCATTGACCTTGCGGGCAGGTGCTGCAAGGGGTAGGACATCATTGCGACAAATGTGTGGCAAAGTTACGACTCCTCGAGGCCCGGGCACGGGATAAGAAGCAACAGAGAGAGGAAGAATGGCAGGGCGCAAGGGAAAGGGCAACGCCACGCTCATACACAGATGCACACTCAGTGGAACAACTCTACCGCAATGCAGTGGTACTGTCCGGACCGGAGGGAGTAGCGGCTCGGAAGGCAGTGTTGGCAATGAGGGCGCTGGGGAACAGGGATATCCCCGAAGTAAGAAGGAAGGTGCTGGCTATGGTGAATGAGGCATTGGCCGTGACACCTCAGTGGTGCCTCTTCAGAAATGAGCCGCCACCGGCAGCACCGAGGCCACCAACCCCACAGGGACCAGATGTGCGATCCCATCCTCAACCACCCCCGGCGGATAATCGATCTACCCAGCGCTCTGACATACCAAGTGCACCAGGAAGGACGCAGCAAGGACGGGGAGCTGAGGCTAGGGGAGGAGCAACGACACCTGGACGCTCAGGGGCACTGGGACGGGCCGGTGCTCCGGTTGATGATGCACCGGCACGACGGTGGATCCATTGTGCCACCTCAAGAGGACAACACAGGGGGAGAGGAGCAGAGAGGGCCCCCCATCGCTCTTCACTGGCAAGGGGATCAACATCGGGAGGACTGCAAGGGACGCCCACGGGAGTGCGAGGGAAGGCAGCAGAGACAGGCGCGGGGATTGCGTGAAGCCCATGGAGTGGAAATGCTGGGGCGCTGATGGATCCAGGAAGGGACGAGGGAACAAAGAGGCCTGGGGTTGAAGCAGGGGTGAGACAGGGAAGTGCAAATAGGGATGCCATGGCAAGAGCAGGGCCAAGAAGAGGCAGTTGGGTCGGGGGCATTGCAGCGGGAGGGGGAGAAGCAAGGGGCGCAGACGCAGGCAAGGAGCAGTAGGAGAGAAGACACCTCGTGCTGGTAATTGCCCGTGGTACGAGAAGAGGGTACACCTGCCTGCGAGACAGTGCAGGCGTTGCAAGTGCCACATGCATCAGGAGTGTGGAATGGTAGATGAAGAAGGAGGCTGGATCTACATGCCCTACCAAAAGGTCAAACAAGGAATAGCCATAGAGGTGAGAGTCGTGCTCGGACAGGAGCACAATGCTGCGGCAGGCATTGAGTGCTGTGGCTATAGAAGACCGCTGGGATCTCCACACGGGAAATGCGACTATTGCAAGCGGGAAGCACACTCTGCCTGCATTAAGACGAATGAAGAGGGGAGGAATAACTGCATCGGTTATTAGATACGACCACGCACAGGCACGGTGGAAGGGGATTGCCCCAGTTGCTTGAGGGAGCTGAGAGGAGTGACCCCATGGTGTGAGAAGTGCGGATGTTTCTCACATAACGAATGTGTGAAGAAGGTGGGGGAAAGGAGGCTGCGTCACAGAGGGCGCATTGCGTTGTATCAATGCCTCCGATGCACGAGTTCACAGAGGGAGCTGTGCGCCACATGCAGGGACCCAATTCGTGTCCGTAGGTGGCACTGTATCAGCTGCCATCAGCGGGTGTACCTCCCATGTGCCCGTCGCTACAGCAACACACAGATAGGTCTCCATGGACGACTCTGCCTGCCGTGTGAGGAGAGTGATGATACGAGAAGAGGATGCAGGCAGAACAGAAGGAGGTAGCAAGGCGCTTGTAGGAGCCGTAGGGAAGAGGAACAGGGGGAGGAGAACGCAGGGTGACCCCACGCCAGAGCCCCACGGTGTGGAACGAAGAGATACGACAAGAAGGGCTCCACAGGATGGAACCGAGTCGCGGTCCGAGACGCGGGCAAGCAGGAGAGAGGAGAGATAATTTGGAGTTGAGTGATGAGGATGCTGGGAATGATATTGCGGCTAAGGACGAAGGCAGGAAGGCGGCAGGAACTGAGTGCGGCAATGGCGTCCCAGACAAAAGAAGAGCGGGAGGATATGGCATGGGTGCCCTACCAATCGGCGGTGGACAGCCTCATGTACGTCATGGTGGCGACTCGACCAGACTTGGCCTACGGGGTGGGCCAAGTGAGCAGGTACGTGGCCAAACCAGGGCCACTACACTGGCAGGCGGTCAAGCGCATCCTCCGCTACCTGCAAGCAACGCGACATGCGTGCTTGAGGTTCGACGGCAAGGGGTGGGCGGACACCTTGCGTCTGGTCTGCTACACGGACGCAGACTATGCTGGCGATGTGGACAAGCGGAAGTCCACATCCGGCTACGTGCTCTTCCTTGCTGGTGCAGCGGTCTCATGGTGCAGCAAAACGCAAGAGTGTGTCGCCACCTCCACAGTGGAAGAAGAGTACATCGCGCTGGCCGAGGCGGTCAAGGAGGCGGTGTGGCTCCGCAGGTTGCTGGGGGAGCTGGGCGTGCCACAGCAGGACCCTACGGTGGTGCAAGAGGACAACACCGTCTCAATCTCGCCGACCAACAACCCGACGCAGCACAGGAGGACNAAGCACATTGACGTGCGTTATCATTAGGCACGGGACATGGTTGAAAAGGGGCAGGTGGTGCTGCAACACTGCGGTACGCACAACATGCTTGCGGATTGCTTGACCAAAGTGCAAACCGTGAACCGGCACGCATTGAGCGTGGCCGGACTTGGGATGACCAGCTATGATGGGCTGGAGGGCGCAGCGGAAGATGAGTGAGAGCAGGTAGGAGGAGCGGGCATGGCAGGTGCAAGGGGGAGAATGTTGTAGATTTGCCCCTCTGCATGCCCAAGTGCAGCGCCGGAAGGTACCGACGAGCCGCCAGAGAGAGGAAATTCCTCGTCGACGGATCTGGCGACTCGATGAATGCTCGGATCCTAAAATGGAGAATCGCCCCTGAAAGTTGACGAGTTGTGAATCTGGTGGAAGTTGTTCCACCAAAATCGGACTAGTAACAAGGGAGATATGGGCTTCCAAAGTTGGGGTGTGCGCGGCGGTTCTGGGAGCCGGCCGCGATTCGACTTCCGGTGAATTATCGACCGGAACGAGTAACAAAATGCCATCTGGGGATTTTGCTCCGGAAGGTCTGCCGAGGCGTCCGGTGGATGATCCGCCGGATTTCAGGATTGCAGTTTGTTACTGAGGGACTTAGCCAAAATCCTGACTCGGAGTCCGAAACTCAGAAGTACGGTTTGTTACTCGGGGACTTGGTCAAAATTCCGACTGGAGGTCCGCGAACAGGTTTTGACCCACATCAATCCCCATCACCAAACTCGATGATTAACTCATTGAAAGAGACCCCAAAGGCACGAGGGGCGCCGCCACTATGCGTAGGGACATCTGCGCCTACGGAATGGCATTTTGATGGGTCCTTGATGTGTGAAGGCGTCTCGGCGGGCGACGTGGTGCGCGCCGCCAAGTGAGCGGCTGGTTTCGGGTGCTGCGCTTCGACTGCCGTAGCGGGAGCTACGGTTATCTGAATTGCGCATGGGTTGGTGCATTGCAGAGCTCATGCCTAGCCCTACAGATATTCAGATCATGTCCATGTTCAAAAACGAATGCAAAATCACGCTATTCCCTTCGCAAAAGTGACTGTCTCACAATTGTATTCCACTTCCAGAAACATAGCGTGAGACGACCAGAAAGCTCACGCTCAGACTCAGAAGCTGCACAAAACATAGCCGTGAATGTAAAAGACCCGTCAGGCCACGCTGGAACTGCCTCCATCCGGGGGCCAGTTTCTGACATCCGCAATCAGTTCGCACAACTCCGGAACCAGATTGCACCACTCCGCAACCAGTTCGCACCACTCCGCGACCAGATTGCACCACTCCGCAACCAGTTCGCACCACTCCGCAGCCAGTTCGCACCACTCTGCAACTAGTTCACAACACTCCACAACCCGTTCGCACCACTCCGCAACCGGTTCGCACCACTCCCGACCAGTTGGTACCACTCCAAAACCAGTTGGCACCACTCTGCAACCAGTTTAGACAACTCCGCAACTGGTTCACCACTCCGCAACCAGTTCGCA
>SZWC01017973.1:43691-58459 GCA_023375785.1 Penium margaritaceum | reverse complement strand
GTGTGTGTGTGTGTGTGTGTGTGTGTGTGTGTGTGTGTGTGTGTGTGTGTGTGTGTGTGTGTGTGTGTGTGTGTGTGTGTATGTGTATGAGCAGAGTCAAGAGGTCACTTGCGGGTGTTAGACCCATAACCAACACTCCCCAATTACCCACAAACTAACAGCACACACACAAATGAGAGAAAGAAAAATTAACGAGACAACATGACTCACAAGACCCATGGCAATCGGGGCATCATGAGCGTGCAGTAGACCAGCAGCATGTACAGTCGCTTTGAACATGCCACTATTAAGAGCTTTGTTAAGGAAGTCTGCACGCTACTGATGAGTGTCAACCTAGACAACCTGAACTTCTTCGGCAGCAATGCGCCTGTGTACAAATTGGTGCTCAATGTTGATTTGCTTGGTACGGGAGTGATGCATGCCATCGTGCTCAGTGATTGCCTTAGCACTTTGGTCATTGCAGCATTGGGTGATGCAGCGGATGGGAACACGCAACTGTTGCAGCAAGCAAGACAGCCAAACACTCCCATACGTATCTGTACCAAGCGCCATATACTCCGGCACACTGTAGCTCGTGGCAACAAGTCCTTGTTTCCCACCCTTCCACGAGATGGCAGTCCCACCAACAAGAAAGATATAGCCGGTGTGACTGCGACCATCAGTGTCCTGTTCCCAGTCACTGTCAGCGTATCCGTCAATTACCACTAAGGGTTGAGCCCGGTAGCACACCCCTATACGCACAGTGGACACGTAATGCCACCTCAAGATGTTTCTGGCAGGACTGTTGGGAGAATTGGGCCAAGAAGTGCACCAAGAAGGCCACGTCTTCCCAGGTTATGATCCCGAGTTACATGAGGGATCAAAATACACTGAGGTAGTCGATGACATTGACAGTCTCCCCTAGTTGTGATTGGTCAAGATACTTAAGCAGACATTGGCCTGCTGGAGTCATCGGTGTGGACACAGTGGGTTTGATAGACAGCAAGGAGGCAAATTTCTCTCCTAGGCTGCAGATGTATGCTGCCTGGTGCTTGTGTAAGGTGTAACAATGATGGTCACGCTCGAGTTCCATGCAAAGGAACACTTGTGCCTGGCTCAGGTCCTTCATCTTGTGTTATAAGAGCTGCCAGTGGAGGCAGTAATGACGTCATCATGCTAATGTCAGATGCATATTTTTATGCTCCCAGTATAGTATACGTGAAAAATTGTGCAAAATCAATCCAAGAACCGGATCATTTGTGCAGGAACGAGAAAGATACGGCTGTACATAGGTGGGAGGTGCACCTCCAGAAAATAGGAGACGTACCGGTTCGACCCCGAGCACGGCGGAGCAACTTTCTTGTCCACTGCAGCCAAAGCAACCCTGGATGGATGCTTAGCCACTGAGGCATGATTCATTGGGGTCCATGGGCGATTCAGGATGGCGGATGGAGCTGCATTTGCAGGCAAGGGCGCTCCGGGCGGCCGTGATCCCCGCTGGCAGTGCTGCCACTGGCAGTCACACGTGGAGCACTCAATTGGCCATAACTCAGCCATTTCTTCACGGATTGAGGCGTTCTTTGGTTCATTGAAAAGCTCACGACATGTACTATATCATACATGTATTATCTGTGTGATTTTACCTCTGCAGAGGGCTTTGGAGCGCCAAGGGACTCTCGGCCCATAGAGGCTGGTACATGAGGAAGCCTAGGGATTGTTCTAGGCATGCCAATCTTACCCGGAGACTCTGTACATTTCTTTCTACTGATCTATCAAGTCTAAGGACTCATTCCTTACCCAAATCTCTTTGTTCTCTAAGTATTGCCTCACACACATCCATTTTATCCTACAAGTCTTCCGTAGTGCACCTTGGTACAAACGCCGCCAGGAGAGTCGTACAACAAGAACCTCGGTCACTAGCAGTGGTGTTGCAGCTAGGAGAGGGTTGTACGGCATCTCAAGGGTTGGCTGGGCACACCAAGGGGTCAAGGGTTGGGAGGTTTATCCCAAGGGCTTGCCGTCTGACCGTCACACTGGGCGTCCCTCGGTTCACATCTTGTATGTGGACTGTAGCAGGTTCTTCACTAATTGGACAGCTGAAGGACTGGGAGAGGCAATGAGCACATCATTGATGTAGACTAGAACGACCATGAGAGGCTCCAAAGGTGAACTGAGGAATAGTGCAGGATCCATAACAATGCGCTTGTAGCCACCTGTCTCAAGGCTGGAGGAGATATCCATGTTCCAGCAACGTGACAATAACTTAAGCCCATATAGAGCCTTACACATTTGCTAGACCTTGTTTGTGTCATCGGTGAACCCCGGTGGTTGTAGAGTTTAGGGTTTAAAATTTACCATGTACATATTCTCATCGAGTTGTTGACGTCCTTGTTGAAGTCCAACTGTTCTAGTCATGCTGGGCTACAAGACTCCGGAGTGCTCAGACAGTGGTATATCGTCCGGCCGGAGTAAAGGTCTCATCAAAGTGAACCTTAGGGATCTTAGAGAACCATTTGGCTATGAGGCGAGTCTTGTACCGGTCAACTGTGCCATCAAGCTTCTGTTCGCTGAAGAAGCGAGTGAGCAGAGATGACTTTGTGTCTTGTTTGGGAGGTCCACAAGCTCAAAGACACCTTGGGAGCACTCAACTCCTCCAGCATGGGCTTCTCCCAGAGATTGGCATCAACATCCTCACGAGTCTACTAAGCATAGGTAAGATCTGGAAGGAGGATAGACAGGCCACTGTCTGCGAAGCATGCAGTGACATAACCAACAATAGACGACGCAAGGGCGCTGTGGAACTCATCAGCCACAAGAGTGTAGCCAGATGCTGGGTTCAGGTAGACAACACTTACGGTGAGACCGAGTGCATCAAGACCAGTGGGTCTAGCTGAGGATACAATGGTGGAGTATGATGCGCTGGAGCGTGTGCGTCACTGAGAGGTTTGTGAAGTCTAGGAAGAAAATTTTTGAGGTAGAGCACAGAGTCTCATCCCACGTGTGTAACGCTCAGGGCCGAGAGGAGGAACCTAAGGCGGGTGTTAAGAGGAATCAGCCACGGCTGGTGTCTGCAGCATAGGCTCACAAGATGAGCGAGGACCAGAGTGTACAAAGGACTTCACTGGGGAACAAGAGGGTGCAGACCCAGAGGGCATAGAGGATTGTGTTGGGATACTAGAGGGTGCCGACCTAGAGGGCGCAGAGGACTGTGTTGGGGCACTAGACGGTGCAAACCTAGAGGGTGTAGAGGACGCAAGGGCAGGCAACTCTGAGGAGGAGGAGATGAACAGAGAAGACATGCTGGAACAGTCACTGTCACTTGAGGGTACAGATAGAGATGGAGAGGAAGAAGGAGCTCTAGCACGAGGAACCATGCAAGCAGGGAAAGAGTGGGAATCCCCAAGACCAGAGGCTGGGGCAGACACACCCCCCAAGCCGACAGGCCGAGGAGAGAGAGGAGGACGGCGTAACACTGGACATATCATGACGAAAGGCATCCTCAAAGAAGAGGGTATCACGTGACTCGATGACGCGGGACCGATCAATGTCCCAGAAACGCCAAGTCTTGGACATGGTTGAGACACCAAGAAAGGTGCAAAAGCGGACGCAGGAGCTGAGTTTGCTGTCACGAAAGTCCTCTGGAAGCCAGGGAACAGTGACACAATCCTAGACACGCGCAAGACGTAGGTCCACGCGACGACCGTGCCATCGCTCAAAGGAAATGACCTTGCAAGGGAGAGGGATGTGCGAAACATGGTTCCAAAACCAGGTCATGTAGAACATGGCCTTAAAGGAGAAAAGAGGAGGAAGGGAAGAGGCACTCAAGAGAGTGTGGACACCATCGGCAAGGATGGGATTCTAGCATTCAAAGATGTCAATTTTTTTGGGTGTATAGCAGGAAGAAGGCTCCATAATTACCCCATGTGAGGACAAGAAATGGGCAGTGGGGCCCATGAATTCGCCACCACGATCATAGTGAAAGACTTTCGAGCAGCGACCACAGGCCAATTCAACCTGGAGAAGCCAGGACTCAAGATTAGAGCACACGTCACTCTCTTGATGGAGGGAAAAGACCCAACACATGAGAGAGAAATCATCTGTGAGACAGAGGATGTAGCGACCGACCCCCCCAAAGCATCGTGGACAAGGGATCCCATGACATCAGTGTGTAAGAGGTCAAGGGGATAGGACGTGCGGGTCTCACACGTAGAGAAAGGGGAGTGATGCATTTTGCCTTGGGCACAGTCAAGGCAGTCGACATAGTAATGCACTGGGACTGTGGAAGCGTCAACACTGTGAGCAGGCTGATCATGCAGAAAATTTTCAATGTCAGCTACGTAAATGTGGCAGAGGCAGTGGTACAGTAGCTGTGGGTGTGCCGGAATGAGGGAGCATGCGACTTGGACAAGGGCAGTGGTGGTGGGATTGGGAACACAAAATAAATGATCCCAGTGCGTGCCACAAAGCAAAACATGTCCAGTGGTTTGGTGCAACACAGATACAATGTAAAAACTAGAGGAGAAGTCCATGTCCTAGTCATTGAGAGTCAAAACACAGAGAAGACTCAGCTCAAGAGCAGGCACTGCATGTTTTGAAAAAAGACCTCCCCCCTAGGCCCAACAAAGCGGACAACCCCGACACCCTGAACCGGTAGAATTTGGCCAAAGCTAGTGAGGACAAAGCCCACAAAGACAACAGGACACAACTAGACAAACGAGGACCTCGAGGAGGTCATGTGGTGGGTGGATCCGGAATCGAGGATCCAGAAGCCATCCGACACGCGGACAGACGCGGGGTCACGACTGACAGCAGAAATGGCAGAACGTGGAGGAAGCTGCTGGCCGCAGGCAGCAAGACAACGAGGTAAACGGTAGGACTGTCAGTGCTCAATCCATGGAA
The DNA here is from genome assembly GCA_023375785.1 of Penium margaritaceum. Classification (NCBI taxonomy): domain Eukaryota; kingdom Viridiplantae; phylum Streptophyta; class Zygnematophyceae; order Desmidiales; family Peniaceae; genus Penium; species Penium margaritaceum. Next base: position 53,581 of record SZWC01017973.1, on the reverse strand, counting down.
AATCAGCTGGAGGACACCCCTGAACATGGCCTGACAACAGACCACGCAGACCTCCGTCCCTAGCACACGCACGTGTCCCCACGGTCAAACGCACACTCCCACCTCCCTCATCACAGAGGTGAGGCTAGTGGACGGCATAAGAGAGGGCAGCGTCCAGGTGGCAATTTTCGTCAGGCGGGTCAGGAGTGATGACGATGCCAGAAGAGGGACACCGAGGAGAGTAGGTGGGAGATGACCAAGATGGAGGAGAGTAGGATCCGGAAGGAGGCATATAGAAGATGGGACAACGAATCCCTACAGGCCACCCCCAGGGGTAGGATGGCAGAGGTGAAGCCATGGTGGTGCTCTAGGCTACGGCAGGTGTAGAGGAGGGTGTAGTGCAGCTGGAGGATCCGGCCGAGGTGGAGGTGTGAGAAGCGCCACCACCATTACCGGCGGAGCGAACCCAGTGCGCACGCATGGTGGACGCAAGTCGGGCATCATCAGGTGGTGCAAGGCAGATGGGGGCGACGTGGCCAGTGATGCCACAGCTCCAACTTGTGACGGTGTTGGAGGAGGAGGAAGAGGAGGTGGAGCTGTTGGATTCACGGCCTCTACCGTGCCCTTCCTGTCCACCGCCGACTGAGGCTCCACTCTTGCCTTTGCCATTCCCACTACCCCCACCCCCTTCAACCCCTAGAGGAAGTAGCGGTTGTAGTGGAAGTGGAAGGCCAGGAGGCATGGGTGCAGGTGGATGAGGAAGGGAGTGCAGTAGTCGTAGCTACAACGCTTATGCGATTGATGCGCTTGTTCTGCAACAAGCTCCACCAGTCTGTGAGACGCTATGAGGTAAACTTCCAAGGTGCCAATGTCTGGTAGTACATCCTCAACAACAGGAAAAGCTGTGTGGCAATCAAGCTCGGAGGCTTACATCTCGAGTATAAGACCATTGATGATGAGAGAACAGCAGAAAGCTTTCTAGATGCTTCCTTGCCCGGGTTGCGCAACAAGCACAAATTGCGGGCCCACTAGGAGTCGGCAATCTCATCAACTCGCATTGAAAGTTTTTTGAACTGGACAGTGAGGACACTCTGTGCAGCATGCCTAGTCACTGTCATGTGATGCTTGATGAGCACGTATACACTGACCAGATCAGCAAGCATGTAGCAGGCACTGTCGGCATTGTATGACCTAATCTCGTCTGTGAGATCATCGGGTCGAGCACGAATGAGAGCAAGCACAGCACGGGCTGACTCAGAGTCAGCAAGAACAAAGGGAGGATTTGCTGAGGGGTTGGGTTTGTGATATTATTCCCAGAGCTACTTGGCCTGTGCCCAAGCACTGAATTGAACCTCCAAGGAGTAGAAGGTGAGATTAGAAGTGAAGTGGGATGGATTTGAGTCAAAGTCAGGTTCCGGCTGTGCTGGCAATGCAAGTGCTCTGGCAGCAACTGTGCCTACAGAGGCTGCGACTACGAGAGGGTGAGAGGAGGTAGAGCTAGAAGAGGCAGATGCGGAAGTGGGTGAAGTGGAGAAGGCATCAGCAATGCCAACAGCAGCGAAGGCAGAGGGAGAGTCATGTTGTGTTGGCTAGATTTGGTTAAGAACAAAGTCAGCAATGTGATCTGCAAAAGCTTTCTTGGTCAGCTTGCTCAGCACGCAGCTTTTCCTCTGCGTTGCACTGAGCTACGAGTGCAGCTTGCACGGTAGTGCGCTCGCGCTATAGTTCAGCTTGTAGTGCAGCATATTAATCATCGTTGACCGGAATAATGTCGAATACATGACTCTGCCAAGGAAATTTTGGCACCGTTTCCCTTGCCCCATTGGGCGTGGGATAGGTATGGTGGGTGTGCTCCAGGCTGTACTACAAGGCAACGGACCTGTATGTACAAATACGCCAATGCAGAAGTGGCACAAAGGGAGCAGGGGAAAGAGAGGGTGCCAAGCTCACCGAGCCTGAGGACAGAGTGCAAACAAAGGAGAAAGAGTGGTTGCTACAGAGGCCACAACATCTACAACGGTAGAAGATGTGGAGACGATGAGGTACGCCACACCTGTCAGTGCACTGGCCATGAGGGTGGAAATGGCAGCAACAGTCGAGACGAGGACCTGGATATGACTGGTCGCTGACGAAAATGAGGAAGGAGAGGAGGCTTGTGTTGTGGAGGCGAGAATAGACGTCACTACACTAGATAGCGCAGTTGCAATTGCTGCTGCTGAAAATGCTACCGCTTCTTCTGCGGTTGTAACCAGGGTGACGACGTGGACAGCAGCTGCAGCTAGATGACCCTGGTCAACAGCACTGTTGTGTATGTCTCAATGGCCCTATCAGCTCTGTGATGGCAGGTGCACATATAGCGCGTGCTGTGGCAGCAAAGGTGGAAGTGACAGCAGCACCATACACAACTGCAGCCTATATGACAGACAGAATGTCAGACGGTGTCGATGCTACTGACTTTGTGGAAGATGCGGCTGGTGAAGAAGCATGACGTGAAGTAAGGTCACTTGGGACGGCTGCAGCGGATACTAGTGCTACTCCATGAGGATGGCATGCTGACGATGTTGACGAGTCCTGTGGAAAACAGGTGGGCTTACCGGAGATCAGAGAGGCCAAGGATCCCGTGGCGGTCCCGTGGCTGGCCCACCGTCGGTGAGTTGTTGGAGGCAGACTGGCAGTAGGTCACGTACTCAGCAACGTCCTCCCGCTCATAGTGATCCATAGGGTCGTGGTCCTCGCCGAGATTGTATCTGGGATTGTTGTGGGAGTGGAGATGAACACGCGACCACACCTCATTGTCAGGATTTCGTTATGCACTGTGGAGTCAGGAGAACGGCTACAGAGATGTTAGAGCAGATGACGGAAGCTGCGGAGAATGTTCCTGCTGCTGATGTCAGACTGATGTCAGCAAGGCAGAGGCAATGGTCACTGCTAAGACTGAATCCAAGGAGCGTGAGCGACGAGGCACAAGGAAGTTGAGCGTAGACTGAGTTTTGAAGCTGGACGCAGCACTTGTAGTGCGGGCACAAGAGGTTGAGCGAAGCGAAACCTTGTCACCAAGATACATTTGAGTAGCGGCAACAGTTGAGTTTGGACTGATGAGAACTTGAGGGCGAAGGGACCAAAAGGTCCAAGTGAGGCAAAGTGGTTGACAGCTTGATAGAAGAAGTGATACACGGCAAGTGATGTGCACGAGGTTGGAGCAGAGGCGAACAACCGAGGGCATGAAGGATGGGCAAAGATTATGATCGATAAGGAATGACTGAGGCAAGAAACAACGTACAGAGGATGCAGGTTATGTATTCCTAGACTGGTCTAGCCTACCCCTACATACTATGGTGGGCGGTACATAGTTTGTCGCTGCAACCAACAGTCAGCAGCTGCAGCTGAGGCAGTGAGTGGAGCAACTTCGCCGTCCCACTTTGGGCCTTGTGGAGCGAGGGCGCCTCGGTTTTGGTCCTTCCGTTGAGGATCATGGTCGGTGACAGGTTTGGCTGTCTTGTAGTTAGGACCAAGGCACGGAGGTCTTCGGTACTGGTTGATCCAACGGTTGATCGCGGACGTGGTTAGTTGGCCGTTGGAGGGGGCGGGCTTGCTGGTTGCTGCTTCGGAGAACTCGCTCGTGCAGCTCGACGTCATTGTGGTTCGTTGGAGCTGATCCTCCACGGTGGGTGGGTATTTTGGTATTTCCGGATTTTCTGATCTCGCGTGGCGCAGAGGGTAGCTGGGAATATCTGTGGGGTATTCCACATAGAGTGATGTTGTCGTGGGACACTTGTGATATTTTCTGACACATGCTCCACCCTCTCCTTGTAGTAAGCAAGTTCGTCGTTGATGCGGTTGCTCTCACGCCCGGTTGTGGGAGATGTGGGGTAGATTTGGCATCCGGTGAAGATGCCAGCGCGCTGAGTGTCCAGTTGCCTTGTATGGCAGCTGCTCGAAAAGTAGGTTGCAGATGTAGGGTGTACTGTTGCTGCTGCTACTGCTGCTATCACTGCTGCTGCTATCTCCACCATGGCTGTTGCTACTGGTGTTGCAGCTAATGCTGCTGCTCCTGCCAAGGTTCATGTATCCACTAGGAGCATCGGCGGACTAGGTGATGCTGCCAAGGCAATCCTCTACGATCGATTCCCCCAGGGAAAACTAAACTGGGTGTAGGAAGGCAACGCAAGATGGCGTGGACAGGGGTTGAGGGGAGACCGCGACTGGTGTCGCAGCTATCAATCAACCAAGGACGCCGACAAGAACGCCAAGGAATGAACAGCCAGTGGCATGCGAAAGGCGCGGCTGCTACTTCAACTGCGGGTGCCGTGGCTAATGCGAGCACGAGCAGCAATGGTACAAGTTGCGGCAGTGGACGTAACCACAGCTGATGCAGACGTGAGCAGCAGTAGTAGAAGCTGCTGCAGTGGTAGTAACCACGGCTGATGCGGGAGCAAGCAGCACTGGTAGGAGCTACTACAATGACTGTAACCACGGATTATGGCAAGAACGCCGAGGCAATGGCAGCTGGAGTGATGAAGTGCGGCTGTAAACTCTGGAGTGAGCGGATCGCGAAAGGCAGGGCTGCTACTTCGAGTGCAGCTACCACGGCTGATACGGGCGCTAGTAGCAGAGATAGAAGCTACTGTAGTGGCCGTAACCACGGTTGATGTGGGCGCGAGTAGCAGCGGTAGGAGCTACTACAATTGCCGTAACCACGGCCATTACAGCAGCTCCTACCATGCAATAGCGGTAGAAATTGCTGCAAAGGCTGCCGGCCCCGCCGTCAAGATAAGGGCAACAGCCGGTGTTAGCCAATGCGGCGGCAGAGAAGACATCCCTCCGGGAGTGCTGTCATGTGACTTGAGTCCCGAAGTGGTCACGTGAGTGAGAGGTGCTTTCACAGACTGATGCCAAGAGTGTCGACACGCCTTCGTGTGAAGATGACCCGACGAGGTGGCCTCAGGATCGTGGGAGCGGAAGGATCTGTCTTTCCTGCTCTGGTACCAGTAGGTAGCGTAGATAGCTAGTACAAGCAAGCAAGCAATTCGACATGAAGTGATGCCATGGATCGGGACAAGCTCACATTTTGAAGAATGTGACAAGTGAGCAAGTAAGAAGGGAGTGTATTGTTTTTTGCCAGTTGACCGGGCCACCCACGGGAGGCTCTCAACGTGGGGCCCAGAAGCCGTCCCGGGATCGAACAAAACCCTGGAGCAAATGAGCTCCAGATAGGTTTCTCACACACCAATATAAACCGGATGCGTGGGCTCGAGGGATCAGCAACCTGGAAACACTGACCTAATGTATGGATGAGAAAAGGCTCGAACCACATCAACCACGAGAAAATGTGGATGCGTGCATCCGTGTGAATGTGTGTCCCATGCAAAGAAGAAAATCACAAGGAACATGAGCTTGCACCACTGCAGGCCAGCTCTCCATAAATCTGATTTTGGTGCTGTGGCCATCACTTGAGCACTTGATTGTGAGTCACTACTTATAAGCTCCAAGATGCGTCACAGTGTTGCACCCAAGAGATTTAATCGAGGTAAATCACCTACAGTGATAATATATGTGTGTGTGAGCACAGTTAAGAGGTCAGGCGTGTGTAACACACATAACCAACACCGGGTTCGTGCTGGTCTCTGTCGCGAACTCTTTAGTACTAGTACTTATCTAGTCTCTGTTTTTCTCCACCTTGACACTGATGCTTGTTGCAAGTACTCACGCCGAGACGAGGGGGAGGGTATATCTATGGGTGGTGGAAACTGTCAGCTTAAGCAGCCTAGCATGCAAGAGAACATGCTCGGTCCATGGCAGTGTCGATATCAAGGAGTCACAATCCTTGTCTGTGAAGAGAAGCAAGAGTCGACAACAGAACCAGGATTCACAAGAGAGCTAGGTGATAGCATCCGGTCGACCAGGCCACCCACGCGAGTCGCTCAACGTGGGGTCCGGCCGCCAACCCAGGGTCGAACCAAACCGGTCGGCAAAATGGCGTCGTGGTTTTCTCACACTCTGGTATAACCAAGAGCGTGGCCCCGTAGGATCAGCAACCCGGTTCTTAGCACACACACTCATATCTAGACATGCATATCAACATAACGAAAGCCACATTGACCACGAGTGTATGTGGATACATGTCTCCATGTATATGAATCTCCAATGTCAGCTATGCAAATGCTAATCACTCAATGCTGAAACCAGCCATCATGCTCTCAGGCACAACTAGACATGATGCAGCTCGTGCCAATCTTGCACCCGGCTGAAACGCTACTGATGCATGGTCCACCACGTGTGTGCCCTGAGCTTCATGTCAGTTTAGTCACCTGTAGCGATGGTGTTTGTACGTGGACGGAGACAAGAGGTCACTTGCGTGTCTTACAGTCACAACCAAGACTTCCCCGTGACCCACAGACAACCACCCTACATACCATTGAGAGCAAACCAGCACAAAGTTGCATCAACAACAGTGAGTGACTAGGAGTATGCACATCAACCAGAGGGATCACGTGCACATAGCAGACCAACAGGATGCACAGCAGCCTTGAACATCCCACTGCTAAGAGCTTTGGTTAGAACATCTGCACACTGGTAACGAGTGTCGACCCAGACAACCTTCCCCAGCGGTAATGCGCTCGCTTACAAAATGATGCTCAATGTTGATGTGCTTAGTGCACGAGTGGCACATGCCATCATGCTCAGTGATTTCCTTGGTACTTTGATTGTCGCAGCATAGTGTCATACAGCAAATGGACACACGAAGCTGTTGCAGAAAGCGTGACAGCCACACACTCTCACACGTACCTACTCCAAGCGGTATCTACTCTGCCTCACTGGAGCTACGTGCAACACATCCCTGTTCTCCACTCTTCCAAGAGACATCAAGCCCACCAACACGAAAGATGTAGCCAGTGCGACTGTGTGCGTCTGTGTCATGAGCCCAGTCACAGTCAGTGTATCCTTCAACCAACACAAAGGGTTGTGCTCTGTTGCGAACACCACGAAGAATTACCTTGAGATGTCTCTCACGATGCTACTAGGAGAACTGATGTACGAAGCTGGCCGAGAAGGCAACATCCGCTCGAGTGGTGGAGGTGAGGTACATCAGGGACCCGATCACACCAAGGTAGTTGCTGACATCGACGAGCTCCCCCAGCTGGGATGAATCAAGAAACTTCAGCAGGCGCTGACCTGCTGAAATCATTGGTGTGGACGCATTAGGGGTGTTAGTCAACATCGAGGTAAAGCGCTCCTCCAGGCTGCGTACATAGGCCGCATGGTGTACGTATAGTGTGCGACGCTGGCGGTCTCACTCAAGCTCCATGCTAAGGAACACTCGAGCTGGACCCAGGTCCTTCATCTTGTATGTGGATTGCAAGAGGGACATTACTGACTCTACAATAGCAAGACTGGGAGAAGCAATGAGGAGGTGGTTGACGTAGACCAAGATGGCCACGAGGGGCTCCGAGGGTGCACTCAGAAAGAGTGCTAGGTGGACAGTGCTATGACGGTAGCCACCTCTCTCGAAATTGGAGGAGATCTCCATGTTCCAACAGCGGGGTGACAACTTGAGCCCACATAGGGCATTAAGCAGCTGTCAAACCTTGTTGGTACTGTCAGTGAATCCGGGGGATTGTACCATGTAGATCTTCTCATCTAATCGTCCGTTTAAGAACGCATTGTTGATGTCCATTCGCACCAGTTCCTAGTCATGTTGGGTGACTAGGCTCAAGAGAGCATGTGCGGTGGTGTATCGCCTAACTGTTGTAAACATCTCATCAAAGTCAATGCTTGGAACCTGAGACAATCCCTTGGCAGTGAGCCTAGCCTTTCACCTATCGACCTTACCGTCAGGCTTCAACTTTAGCCGGAGAACCCAGCGAGCCGAAACAACCTTGCGACCTGCTGGGAGATCGACAGGTTCAAAGACCCCATGTTCCTTGAGGCCAGTAAGCTCTTCTCCAAGAGGTCAACATCGGCCGCCTCACGAGCCTATCGAATAGTGGTAGGCTCAAGGAGAAGTGCAGGCAGTCCACTCCCTGCAAAACAGGCAGTGACGTAACCAGCAACAGAGGCCTCAAGGGCATTGTGGAACTCGTGAGCCACGAGTGCATAATGCACAGCCGTATTAGGATGGAGGACGCTGAAAACCACCCTGAGCGCATCCAGACCAGTGGGTCTGGCAAAAGAGCAGGATACGGTACAACGGCTGCTGCAAGAGGTCCCTGATTGACTGTAGCAGCCGTGTAGGTTTCAGTGGCCGTACCAGAAGTAGAGCTGGCAGGGGCACGTGTAGCAGACACAAGAAGAGATAGCAGCACTGAACACAAGAGCAGCTTCAAGACCGGAAAAGACATTGGAGGAACGAGAGGAGGAAGCTGCAGAACCTGATGTTGCTAGAGATGTAGTACGACGAGGAATAAAGGATCTACGGGCTGTTGTTGGTACTGCTGCTGCTAGCACCATCCCACCAAGGGTGACACGCTGACTCTGCCGACGCGTTCTATGGACAACGGGAGAGATTATAGGTGATTGAAGAGGACGCTAGTCCGTGGCATATGTGTTTTGCAAGGTTGGTGAGTCTTCGGAGGCAGACAGGCAGTAGGCACATACTCTGCTGCGTCTTCACGAGCGTAATCGGCTGTGGGGTCGTAGTCCTTTCCATGGTAGTACCCTGGACTCTGGCAACGGTGACGTAACTACACCTCGCACTGTGTCCTCTCCTTGTACTATGCGACCTCCTCTTCGATGCAATGACACTCACGTGCGGCTGTCGAGGAGGTAGGGATCGGCTCCGTGATTGGTGGAGAAGCGAGGATGCCGGCACCAGCCACAAATGCGGCTACAACTGCTAGTGTTAAGCAACGACGTGTCGAAGGCAAGAGTGCCTTAGTGTCGTAGTGTTATAGAGCTGCGGAGTTGTGAGATGCGGAGCTATAGCACATTAGAACTACGTGGCTGCAGAAATAGATAGCTGTGCAGCTGCACAGGTGCAGAGCAACAGGACTGCGAAACAGTCAAGATATAGAGCTGTGGAGATGTGGAGCTATAAAATAGGAGCAACGCAAAGCTGTGGAGTAACGGTGCCGAGGAACTACAGGACTGCGGAGCCAAGCTACGGAGTTGCAGAGATGCAGAGTTGCGGATTGCGAGTCTGCAAAGCTACGAAGCTGCACCAGGCAGAGGCTAGAGGGCCTCCACACTGAGTAAGGCAGGGCTCAGTAGGGCTCAGGAGCTGTGAAACTGTGAAGATGCGGAGCTGTAGAAGAGCGCGGCCACAAAGATGCGGGGCTACGGAGCAGTAGAGTAGCAGCAACGCAGAGCTGCGAAGCACTGGTGCTGAGGAGCAGTAGAACTGCGAAGCAGCCGAGCTACGGAGCAGCAGAAATGCGGGGCTGCAAAATGGGGGTCTACGTAGCTGCTATGGGCCGGGGCTAGAGTGTCTCAGCGCCGCAATGACGCAATGCCTTGGTAATGCAAAGTTGCGGAGTTGCGGTGCTGGCGCATGGGAGACGTCGCGGCCATGAGAATACCTTTGTGAATGTCGCGTGCGCCACACCACGAGGGGTCCCAGTTCGATGGAGCAGAGGGATTAGCCCCTCCTGCTGTGATACCAGTAGGTGGTGGCAAGTGCCAGCTTAAGCAGCCTAACATGCAAGAGAACACGCTAGGGCCATGGCGATGTCCACGTCAAGGAGTCACAATCCTTCTCTCTTACGAGTAGCAAGATTCGACAACAGAAAGGAAGCGAGCTAGGTGACAGCATCCGATCGATGGGGTCACCAACGCGAGTGGCTGGACATGGGGCCTGGCCGCCACCCCGGGGTCGAACCGAACCGGTCGGCAAAATTCCGCTGTCGTTTTCTCATTCTGGTATAACTGAGAGAGTGGCTCGGTAGGATCAGCAATCCGGTGCTTAAAACACACAC
>SZWC01017972.1:43420-56902 GCA_023375785.1 Penium margaritaceum | reverse complement strand
CTATATCTATATCTATATCTATATCTATATCTATATATATATCTATATCTATATCTATATCTATATCTATATCCATATCTATATCTATATCTTTATCTATATCTATATCTATATCTATATCTATATCTATATCTATATCTATATCTATATCTATATCTATATCTATGTCTATATCTATATCTATATCTATATCTATATCTATATCTATATATATATTTGTATCTATATCTATATCTATATCCATATCTATATCTGTATCTATATCTATATCTATGTATTTATCTATATCTATATCTATATCTATATCTATATCTATATCTATATCTATATCTATATCTATATCTATATCTATATCCATATCTATATCTATATATCTATATATATATATGCATATCTATATCTATATCTATGTCTATATCTATATCTATATCTATATCTACATCTACATCTATATCTATATCTATATCTATATCTATATCTATATCTATATCTATATCTATATCTATATCTATATCTATATCTATATCTATATCTATATCTATATCTATATCTATACCTATATCTTTATGTATATATTTATGTATATGTATACCTTTATCTAAATCTATATGTATATCTACATCTTTATCTCTATCTTTATCTACATGTTCATCTATATATGTATATCATATATCTGTATGTATATCTATATGTTTATCTATATCGATGTCTATATCTATATCTATATGTTTATTTGTATCAACATCTACATGGAAATATATATCCATATCTATAATAACAACTATACCTAGATTTATTATTTCATTATATCTGTATACATATCTATTTCATACTTGTATGTTCTTGTATATCTATGTTATATCTACATCTATGTTCATATGTATGTGTATGGTGAAAACACTCTTTACACATTCCTATACATAAACATATACTCATGTAAAACATATACTTACATGTACATAAATAGTTAAATTTTGTACCAAAAAATAAATTTTCCTCCATTTAGTTTATTTTCATGCATTTTGGAAAGGCTTTTGTTAAAAACAAATCTGAATGTTATTTTTCATAAACTACAGCATGAAACATGAAAAATGTACGCATCAAATGTACAAGAAAGAGTAAATGCATCTTTTTAGTGTTGAATTGAAGGTTTATCTGATTTAATTAAATATTTTGGTTTTTTTTGTGTGAGTACATCCTCTAATTATCATGGTGGACCCCACGTCAGTGTCAAAACAAAATCATGTACGTGGAATTATGTAGAACCAGTTTCAGATGTAAAGTGGATGTACCTGTTCAAAGATTGTCGCGGTTGTCTATCTGCTTGTTCAGTCTTGACTTTGTTTTTTCTTGGTGTTTGCTGAATGCGTCATCACCATCTTCTTGCTGGGCATTCGGCCTTTTCATGTTCGCACTTCTCCTCTACAAGAACCCGATGGGGGTACTCAAGAAGTGGGTTGATGCTTGTAAGTTTTAAGTACCCCCGTTGAAGGACAAACATTTCACACACCCCGTACAATCTTTTCCGCTATTGGCTACCCCCATCGAGGACTTCGCTGGACACTAAGTTCAAGGTTGAACTGAAAATGGCTACCGAAGACGTCTGGCTAACCTCCAAGCCGCCCATTCCAGCAAGACCATCTTCAGGAAAACCAAAATGTTTAGCTTATGAACGGGATGCCCCTGTTATTAAACGTATCATCGGGTTGTCCCTATTTTCTACCGTTTCTCTAGATAGCCTGTATAAACGAGGACAACCTGGTGATCATTTCTCAATAATGGGGGTAAGACAACGATCATCTTTTTTTTGGGTAAGCATTTTGGTTACGACCACGGAAAAAAAAAAAAAACATTTTGGAGGTCATTCCCCGAAAATGCAAAATGCGAGCAACATAGACATAATCTTCAGACTGGGGGCAACACAAAGAAGGTCCAACGAGAATAGGGGCAACTTGTAAGTCCGCCTAAAAACATCATTGAAACAAGTATCTGCATAGTCACATAAACAAGAAACGTTTCAATCTTGATGACTGAAACAAAACAAGACATGATGATGTGTTTAATCGCACCAAACTCTTCATTAGACGATGTCAAGACATTTTCACAACATTCTTTCATAAAACAAATAATTATTCTATCTCGACATGACTTAGAAGAATGCACAACCCAAATCTTTCTCATTTCTTCTTTCTCATACCTTCTTAGAAAGTTAAGCTAAATCTGTATTTAAGTATAATGTTTTTACTAGAAATAATTTCTCTTTATTCCTCATTTATTCTGATATTCTATGTATGCTTACTGTACTTCGTAACCCATGCACGCCCTGCGTGCAGTCTTGCACCCTTGTTTAATCATGGATTTGTTGAATCAGTTTGGAGTTTACGGTTGAGTAAGGTTGCACTCATAAGACTTGCTTGGATGTCTGAAGACCTTTATTCTTGGTTTATGTGCCACTAACACATTGTGACCTCGCTGCACGCTCACCACATTGATGCAAGTGGTTGAATTTGAAGGGCACTTCCGCTAGCTCCGTCGCTTGTAGAATGAAGCCACGCGGGTAGATATCAACATAAACTCAATAGCTATTCATTCTTTAGCGGCCTGTAGTAGTTTGGCGTGACTATTGTGCACATTGGGCTTTCCATTGATCTTGTCTGGGGATTTTTAATCGGGTTGCCACTTTCAAAGTATTCTACAACTTGCTCACAAGATAAATCCAGAAAATCATGGCCGAGGGTTCATCTCAGCGCTTGGCGTGGATTGTGAGCGAGGGTGAGCTCAATGCTTGCCCGCTCGCTATCGAGTCTCATGCAACGAGCACTTCGATGGCTCGTTACTCATGTTCTCACGCTTCTTTGTGTGACTTGAGACTCCCGTTCATGATGCTTCGCCTCTCGGCATTCCACTCACACCCTTGGAATTCTCTCCCACATGCCAACTTACACCATCCACTTACATCAGAGCACTGGCAAGAGAGTGAATCACATTCACGATTGAGTGCGAGAGCACGTTCGCGACCTTTCACTGTCACTGGCGCCACTTCCGCCGCCATTCTCCACCAACTACCGTCGTCTCGTAGCCACAGGCACACCCATTGTGAAGCATTGTGCTCCGATCCATGGAGCACCCTGCTGCCCACCATTGCCCTCTTTCATTTGCAGTCAATAGCAGCTAAATGCTAATACCCGCGGGTGAGGTTTTTCTCCTTCCCCGCAAGACTTCTCACATGTGTGGGCNCAACTACAGCTACTGTCACACCTTAAGCAGTAGCAGCCGCTAGCCCACGTGCAAGTATATGTGTGCTTAAGCACCCACAGCCACATAATCAGTCACAATCGTAGCAACCACATCCTCAATAGCTACGACAGTAATCCCAAGCTCAAGTGTAGGTGCATCCAAAGCAGCTGCAGTAATAGCATTAGCTAAAATCTTTCAACTACTATAGCTATCGTAGCTTAAGGAACAGCAACTGTGGGCCTCGGTAAAGGTACAACAGCGTCTAAGCACCCGTTGCAACATCATCAACCGTAGCCATTGCAGCCACATCATAAGCAGCTATTATCGTAAGACCAAGGTACAAATTTATGTGCATGTGAGCACCCACAGTAGCACCATCACCCGTAGCCGCAACAGCCACTTTCTACGTAGCTACAGCCACAGGCCCAAGTGTAGTTGGTGCATCTAAGTAACTGCATGAGCATCAGTATCCTTAGTCGTAGTAGCGAAACCTCACAACTATAGCCTTCGTAGTGACCACATTTGTAGCGATATCAGCAGATGTAGCAAGTGTAGTAGCTACAACATCTATAGCGCAAGGAACAACAGCATCAGCAACAGCAGGAGCAGTAACTGTCGTAACATGAGCTAGTCAAGACTGTAGCACTAGCTGCAATGTAACATCATTCTTTACACTAGTGCAGCGTGAAGTTCTTTGTGCACTAACAATCGACGCCTCAAAGGAGGGGAGAGCAGGGAACTGCCAATCACGTCGGTTTAGAGGCATGAGAAGCGATCGCACGTCCAAGTCTGTTGGAGCGCAATTAGCACGAATGACTTGCCATCGAATGGTAAGTGTATCTCCTCATTTCTCTTTTGGGAGGGTGTCCATAGCCGCATGCTTCTCCAGAGAAGGAGATCACCGCTGTTCAGCCGTACTTATCACTCACACAAAACACTACCAGTCTTTTGTGTGCATAAAGACCTATGACTTTTGCTATCATAGATGTTGCTCCAGCCAATGTCGCCATCTTTGCAGCAGCCGCTAGAGCCACACACGCACCTGCCATGTGCTTGGTACACGACTTAAGCTTATACTGAGGCAACAGTTTTCATTAGACCCATTGATGTAGCTGCTGCAAACATAGGCACTGAGATTCCTATGACAGCATCCGCTATTCCGTCTACCACAGCATCAGATGCATTTTCTACTGTCGTAGCCGCATCCTCCATTTGTGTCTCTACAATAGCGGCGGTTATCATTGCAGCATCTGCTCCATCTTTGACGTCTAGTATTTGTCCCTCAAGATTGTGCGCGCATTGTCGGCACCCTCATTGCTGTTGTTTCTACTACATGCTCGTGTCGATGATGTCGGCACCTACAATGCTGATCTCGCCGTCCAGTGTCTAGTCGACCTAGTCGGTGTGCATAACATGCTACGGAATCACACCACCATCACTCATCAAGCGGCGCAAAGTATACTCATGGTGCAGTCCGACCCACTCTTCATGCGCCAGACATAATGGCTAATGCGTATTGGACTCGCGGGCTCAAGCTCCTTCGTGAGATTGGCAAGATTGCACCAGATCAGCCATCTACAGTACACATCATGGTCGACGGGCTGATTCCTGAGCTGTCTTATCCTCTCTACGATGTTGAGGCGGATGAGCTGCATCGCCTTGCCTCTGCGCTAGTGCCTCTCAAGTCCCTGCCTGGAGTTGATGCTCTATGGGTCTTTGCCGTCGAGAGGCTCACCACCTCGTGGACTAGCCTCTAGAATAAAAGACTTCACCGCACGGCGGTGGCTGGCATTGCCACCGTCACCATTGCCTCCTTTGCCTTTTCCTCTGCCACTTCCTCTTCCTCTTCCTCTTCCACCTCACCCTCTCCTACCTCTGCACTTGCATTCCAGGGTCGTGGAAAAGGCAAGGGCAAGGGGCAGGGCAAGGGCAAGGACACAGGCAGTGGCACTACATCCTCATCCCTTGTCCTTGACGCCGTTGGAACAATGGCTCCACCGAGCACTCTGCTCGTGTGTGACCCGCCACCCCGGACGATCTTTGCCTCACCCGAGCGATGCACGCTCATTGGTTTCACATCTCCAGCTCTTCCACCGTGTCCTTGTCCTCCAACTCTAGTACCACCATCCGCTCATCTGGTCCTGTCTCTGAAAGGCTTCGTTCACCACTAGGGTGCCTTCTCTTCCGCCACTTTCCATGTACCCTTGGGGTTGGCCTCCTCCGTAAAGTGCATCTACAAATGTGTGTCCCCCTCCCTCTGCCTACACCAAAGTGCCTTGGAACCCTCCTCCCTCCGGTGTATCCAGTCCTGACCCATCGGCGTTTGTTGAAGGTGCTTGAGAGCGCAAGCTTGAGTAGTCCCTCCTCCAACTTCTTTGCCAGCGAGGGAGGTGAGGGTATTGCATCGCTGGCTAGAGGTCTTGTTTGTCAGACTGATAGTATCCTTTGTGAGGATACCCCCAGTTGCGACCTGGGCTCCGTGTGTGGGTATGTCCCATGGATTGAGTGGTGGCATTCCATCGTTCTTCCTTGTTACCTCTCAGTGTGTGTGTCGCTTGTTTCTTTTGTATCCTCTACGGATACTATCACAACCTCAGGTTTCCTGTCCTTTGCATGGTTCTCTAGTGGGCAACCAATCACATGCCGACTGTCTGTTCTTTGATTGTGTCATTGGGCCATGTCGAGACTGTTTGCTTCATCCGTATTGGGTTCAATCAATTGCTCCCGATCTAATGTGATGGCGGCGTGCGCTTTGTTCGTCATAGTTGTGTCATGTACTTTTCTGAAGTTTTTTACGTTTCTTCCTTGGAGCACAGCTTGCTGTCAATGCCATCTCTGGATGATCAAGGCATGGACTTCACTGCCAGTCGTGGTGTTGGCATTGTTTGTCTGCGTCCCTCTGGGCGTGCTGTCTTGTGCGGCGTGAAGTGTGGTAAGCTCTATAGCATGCCTTTCCATGCCTCATCCACCCTTACATCTGGCATTGCTCTCACCCATGTTGTCCCTTCTCTTTTGCCTGACCTTGTATAACTCTTGCATCTTCCCCTTTGTCATGTCCATACTGATGCTATTAACAACATGCTCCACCTCCAGCCTGGTGTTTGTATCTCACCCTCTAAATTTCCTTCTCTTTCTCCTGCTGACTGTCTTGATTGCGCGCAAGGGAAAATACATGGCTCGCCTTTTTCTCCCTTCGAGTCTAATTCAGCTTATCCTCTTGATTGTGTTCATGAAGACGGCGTGGGAAATTTACCCCATGACCTCGTGGACGACATTGGTCACTATGTTTTCTGTGTCACAAATGACTTCTCCCATTTTTGTTGGGTACTTTCTCTTCTTCAAAAGAGCAAAACATGATTAGTCATTGAGTCCTCACTTGTTCAGGCTGAGAGTGCATGTCAACAGTCCTTGCATGTCTTTTGTAGCTGCCATGGCGGTGAGTTCCTTAGAGCCACCGCCTGTCTTCTCGATTCATGCGAGATGTGTCTAGAGACTTCCACTCCCTACACACCATAGCAGAATAATATATTTATGAACTAGAATTGTACGCTCACTGACGGTGATCATACACTCTTGTGCAAGTCCCGGTTGCCGCCACTCTTTTTCTTTTAGGCCATGAGCTACGGGACTTGTGTCTGGAATCGCGTCCCTCATTGTCCTCTCCCCGGCAGCGCCACACCTTTTGATCGCTAGCATGGATATTGGACAAATCTTTGTCTAGCTCGGGTCTTGGATAACATTGTGCCCGTCGCGCTCCCGGAGGACCACCATGATAGAAAGCTTTTCCCTTGCAGCCGCATGTGCTCCTTCATGTGTGTACACAGTCTAAGGCCTGGCGCTTATGGGATCCTGTCCATTAGCATGTCGTCGACTCCTGTGATACTATGTTCTTTGAGTCTGTTTTCCTTCATGATCTCATTCATTTGTCCTCTCCATCCTCCCTTTTACCTCTCACTCGGCTGGGGAGGGATGTCGGTCTCGTCTTCCTGGTAGTCCCCATTGCTATTGTACCAGAGCTCTCACCCTTGCTGCAGTCACCATCTTTGGGTCATGTGCCCCAGTTGCCCACATCATCCAGTAGCTCATCTGCCACATCATCCTCCCCTGTTACAGGCACTGTTCCGTCTCACTCAGTCCCTTCCGCCGTGGCCCCGTGGAGCCTGGTCATGTCCACTGTGGCCAATTCACCTCTCTTTTCTCCTATTCATGTGGCTGATCCACCTCAAACAGTCACCTCCGATCCTTCTCTTATCTCCCCTTTTGCCTGAGGTGGGCACCTTTGCACGCTCCTTAATCGCTCTAGCGCCTCTACGGCCTCTGCACGTCCTCCTCAACCTCACATTGAGTAGTCCCCTGTCCTCTCCACTGGCATGGACACTCTAGGCCTAGCTCTTCGAGCTGTCCATCCCAATTCCGCCCTTGGCTATGAGCTGCTAGCCTCAGACATTCACGAGCATTGGACATGGCTGTCTTGGGTAGCGTCAACGAGTGTCACGCCCCATCGGCCACCAGGGCCTTACCGCTTAGGCCAACTGCGGTGCGTCAAACGTGCATAGCTTCTAATGTTCAGCAATGGGAGGCTTCCATGCGAGATGAGCTGAACGCCGTTGACAACCATGCTGTTTATGAGCTGGTCAATCTACCACTAGGACGTCAGGCCATCGATGGCCTTGGGATCTTTCTGCAAAAGTACAAGATGAGAATCATGGTAAAGGGGTTCTCCTAGGTGCGAGGCATAGATTTTGACGAGACATTTGTACCTGTCCGGCGATTTACTATAGGTAGACCACTGTTGAGCCTTGTGGCCCTCCATGACTAGGAGCTAGAACAGATGGAAGTGAACATCGTGTTCCTGCATAGGCACTTGGATGAGGAGATCTACATGGTCCATCCTCCCGGATTCACTGATGGCACGGACCAAGTGTGGTGATTGTGCAAGGCCCTCTATGGCCTAAAACAGTCACCTCGGCTCTGGAACCAAGAGAAAACATCTACTATCAAGAAAGGTGGTCATCGACACAAGCACGGTTGATCCGTCACTCTTTGCTACCCTGCCTTCCAACCCATTCTTGGCTGTCCTTACATACATGGACGACTTGCTGATAGCATCGCCTAGCCAGGATGTCGTCAAGTCAGTGAAAACACTCTTCCAGTCCACGTAAAAGATGAAATACCTAGGGCTCGCTTGCATCTTCTTGTGCATGGAGCTTAAGAGCAATATCTCTCATTGTACTCGCCACTTCTACCAGGTTGCATAATTCTGTAGCCTCGAGGAGTTCCTCACTTCCATCCCTGAGTCTAGACCCACAGTGTTGAAGCCTATGACCCCAACTGGATAGAGGCTACTGAAGACACTAGATGTGTCTAAGCTAGGAGAGGCGGTCGATGTGATGGACTATCTTTGTGTCATTTGGTCGCTCATATACCTCGTGATGATGACTAGGGAAGTGTGACCTTTTTTGTGAATTTTCTGATGCAATTATTCCAGTGTCCTAGGACATACACATTGAGGCTGCCTTGCACGTCGTCATGTACGTCCTTTCCATTTCTCAGACTTTTCTTTGATATCGGGCAAAACCATCATTGGTGGTTGATGGATACACGGACAGTGACTGGACCCATGACACCGATGCTCGCATCCGTACAGGCTACATCTTCCTTGTTGGTAGATTTATCATAGAAGAGTGGCAAGCAACACTGTGTGGCACGTAGCTCTAGTGAGGTGGATTACGTTGCTCTTGGCGCAGGTATCTGTGAGATTGTATGGATGTGTCATCTGTTGCAATAGCTGCATGTACCCAACCGTTGCATCACGCTACGTTGTGAAAATGAGAACATGAAGGCCATTGTTGAAAATGATGGTATGCATCACACATGCATGAAACACATCAATGTGGAACATCACTTTGTGTGTGAGAGAGTGAATGCAGGTAATGTCAAGATCGTTTTGGTTCGACACTTGACAGAAGCGAGCTAACTTCCTCACGAAGGTACTAAGTAACAATGTCTTTGAGGCAGTTATGCATGCTGTTGGTCTGTTGTGTTCACATGATGCTCCTAGATGAGTAGTCACCTTGTGTGTGTGCTGAATTGTATGTCACATATTGTGAATCATGTGTGTTTGTGAGTTTGTGCTTGTGTGTGCTAGCTATGGGTCATGGAGGAGTGTTGGTTTATGTACCACAGACACGTTGTGACCTCTAGCACTGCACACTCACCACAATGATACAGGTGACAGCCTTTGAAGGGACACTTCCGAGGATATAGAATGATGCCACGTGGATGGAGCAATGATGTGCCCTTCTCGTTTCTTGAAATGTAGCATGTCGATGACGCATGGCATGCGGTATCGACATTTTGATTTCATTTTTTTTGCCCAAATAATCACAAACCCCTTGAGTAAGGAATTTGTGATTTTTCATGAGGTGTTTGTGAGGAGT
This sequence comes from Penium margaritaceum, assembly GCA_023375785.1. NCBI lineage: Eukaryota > Viridiplantae > Streptophyta > Zygnematophyceae > Desmidiales > Peniaceae > Penium > Penium margaritaceum. The sequence continues at coordinate 47,225 of SZWC01017972.1, read as the reverse complement.
TTAAACATGGGTGTGAGACTTCTCACGGGATACCAGCCGACTCTGTCGGCCGGAATCCCTAGCAAAGTCCCTCTCCACCCTGTCCCCCTCACCACCCCCCACAGTCCATTGGCCACCATTTCGATCATGTTCTTCCATAGCAAGGGCCTTGATCGAATGTGGGCTTGAGGGGGGGAGGGAGTGGGAATGTTGAGGGGTTGGGGGGGGGGTGTGAGGCAACTTTTAAAGCCAGAAATGGAGACCGATGTATTTCAGCTGGCACTTTTGTCATCGAAGTGGATATCCCCCTCCCCCTCCCATTGCGACCAACATGCATACCTAGTTTTTCCATGTTCAAGCAATGACATGCGCAACCGCTTGAGCATGGCGAAAACAGGTGGGCAATTGGGGCTTATTGTTTGTAAAGAGGGACGGATCAGGCTTCTTTTTCTGATGCAGGGATGGATGGGTTTTTTTTGTGAATGAGGGGAAAGTGCATGTCATGGTTGAAGAAACAAGGGGGATATCGTCACCTTTACCCATTAATGAATTGTGGCAAGAAAATGGACCCTGAGTTAGTTGTGAATAGGTCAACATTATCATGCATCTTCAAGTATTTGTTAGAAGACAAAGAGATAGCTGATAGTTCTTTACAATGTACACAACCAATGTGTGCACATTGACTTATGATCAAAGGGTACCCTCCTTCCCCTAACTCATATCAACCGATGCCGCAGATATCGGCCATTGATGTCCAACGCTGACAACCTCATTTTTTTCTCTTGATGTGGAAACAGATAAAATGAAACATAGACAATGGAATATATAAAGCAAAATCTTCCCCTCAATATCTGAAGTGATAAAGGGGAAATTGGTAGAAACACGAAGAGAGCAAGAGAAAGAAAGAGGGAGAGGGAAAGAGATAGAGAGAGAGAGAGAGAGAGAGAGAGAGAGAGAGAGTGAGAGAGAGAGAGATGCATTGATGACGAGAGAGAGAAAAATGGATAAATACATGATAATCATGAGCATATAAGTCATTTACAACTGTTATCACATATGTCTTTATGAAAGAATAAACATGCAAACACGGATCCTAAATGGCGCCTTTTTTCTAGGAGAAATGCAAGCGTCATAAACTAGAGTTATGTTTTGATCTCATTGTTATACTCCACAAGAGTGTAATAGTGGGTTTGCGATGTACAAAAGTTTTATCAATACTCACTTCCCTCGTAGGAACATCCGGAGTGTTTGTTTTTAGCACCAGCCCTGGCACGTGTGCTCAACATTTCATGGATGTTGTCATAACTTTTGTGTAGAAATGTGTAGTAGTCATGTAATTCAGTTGCATAAACAGTGGGTACAAGGATGTACCCCTGCCACCCCCCCCCTCCCCCATTAACTTGTGTAATGGACAAAGGAAGAAATCAAAAACCCCTTTTTCCTGAATACTGTTTTCGGAGACGAAAACCCACTTTTATGTGCATCGCTTTCAAACACTACCCCAAGTTCCATTTAGTATTGCAGGGGTTTACTTTTGCTTAGATTCCAACAAGGCCCCGCGGCAACGGTGTCTAGCAGGTTCCCTTTCAATACATGGAGAGTATCGATCCCCCCGTGCTAACCACATGCAAACTCTACTCTCAAGCAATCTCAAACACCTCAATAGAGGGATTTGTGATTGTTCCTGAAAAAGAACAATGTGAGCATATTGACGTTGCATGCGATGCGTCGTTGACGTTGGAATCACACTTGGATAATCTGTTCATTTTTTGCAATGGGTGGACATGGCATTGTTTTCCTTCAGATTTGTTTTGGGTTTCTTTGGCATGTATGCTACAGCGCATGCCTAAGAATAATTCATGTTGCAAACGATCTTTAAGTGAGCACCAATCCTGCATTGGTTGTGTCTTGCTTCTGTCACACTTTACAGGTTGCCCACCTTTCATATCTGCATGTTGTCCCTGCCTCCTAATGTGTCTCCTTTGCATACTCTTTTCTGAATTTCATACATATGGCCTCCTTACTTTAAGCTACTTTTGCATCATCGGCCTGAGCAACTTGCTCAAAAGGCGTCACCACTTTCTTGCACTTGCAAGGTACGACCAATATGGTAACATAAGCCACTGACGTGCACATGAGTACCACTATGGTCATTGTTTCCTAGCTTCAGTTGCCTTCACCATCTCTTCAACAACCTGGTAAACTACCACCTCCACCTTTTCCAAATGTACTTGCACTTGTTGCCTCTGTTACCACAACACTAATCCTCCATAGTAGCAGCTTTCATGCTATCACATCTGGTATCATCGTGCCAAAAATTGCATTTCTCCATGTGGTCTTGACAATGCTTTCTCCCTCCTCTTCAATGTCTTGGTTCCCCTCCTTGAATTGGCTTCACTAATGCCTCTATGATCACAACCATTCCGCTCGCTTTAATGCAGTCCAGCCTTGTACCACCTCAACCTCGGCCTGACAACGATCAGCCCCATCTGTGTACCCAGATAGTAGTCCCATCCTAATCCTGCATTTTTCTTCATGTTGAGCTCTATTCCGACACTTGTGCCTCATACATCTCTCTTTTCGTTCACACGTTGCACGAATTTTTTTAGAGCATTATTGTGCTGCTTCTAGCGGAAATGACCCCTTCTTTTCCTCTAAATCTTTTACTCTACAAATCATGTAGAGTAAAAGTTTGTATCTGAAACCCAATCGGAGCTCAATCTTGCATGCGTTAAGCAGCTCACAGCTTGATGTAGAATTGTGCTATGGAAGATGCACACAAAAAACTTGAGAGTGAGATTATTGAGATGCTTATGCCTAGCTTTTGGCGTAGTCACCAGACTGTCCTTGGGATAAGAGCCGCTATCGGTGCTTGTCCAAGTACTAGTGCCCCTCTTGACCCTCATAGTCAGTCCTCATCCTTTTCTCTTTGTCACTACACAACCTCCTTTGTGCCAATATGACTAGAAAACGCTCGTTGCTGATGGCCTCATTTTCTCCACATGGGAGGTAAGAGTACAATGCATTGGAATAGCATAAGAGCCTCTTTGAGTATTACTTTTCTACTCACCCAACCTCTCACTCACCCTTCATGCCTCTCAGGACAGATTATGCATGCAGTACATATGGTCATCTCTGCCACATCACCTCATCTTACCAAGGATATTGGCACTAAAGTTACCAACCCCACTCGTGGTACACTCACCAATCCAGGTAACGCATGGGTTATCATTCACTGTTGCTCGAGGGTGACTAGTCAAGAAGCTCAAAATCAGCTGACTTCCTGGTTCACCATGTTTCTGATGCTGGTTGATGAGGGTTTCCAATGAATGTAACAATTGGCCTCATATAAAGGTAACAGCAAGGGCAAGGCCCTGGTACCATTGGCCTCCTGTTTCTCCAATTTTATCCTCTGCATAAACCACAGCTTTTGCAAGCACTTCTCTCACACATGCCTCAACGATCACGGTGAAGCGTGCATTGGAGCCAACATGCTGGTGCATTGGACTTGGATGCTGGATAGTATGCCACTAGAACTACAGTGAGGCTGTCCATATCTAGGTCCTCCTTGCCTCATTCCTCGTAAAAAAATCCCTGTGTTCTTTCCTACACAATGACAGCTGTCCCCTCCCATGCTCCTAAGTCCTATGGGACTGGCATCCTCCTAACACCGCACTACCGTTGTCATCCTACATTCCGCTACAATTGTAGCCACAACATCCTTATCACTGCATGCTTTCTTTGCGTACTTGGCCTGGCCCCATTCCTATTGGTGATTGAAGTTACCAGTCTTGTCAGCACCTTCTATTCCTACACAATTGTGGGG
>SZWC01017971.1:7506-37154 GCA_023375785.1 Penium margaritaceum | reverse complement strand
TTTTGGCCACGATTCAATTGTAATAGGTTATTATGTAACCCAAAAAATACTTCTCTTGCCGAAGAGAAGTAAGAACAAAGGGCTACTATGTAACCCAAAAAAAGAAGAACGCAGGGCATTGGGATCGAATTTAGTCACCGCATTCTTCATGGTCATATGCACCTGCCGCGGCCGGCAGGGTACTGCGCAAGGTGGTTTCATTCGGACAAGGAGGCGGCAAGTTTTTGCGGTAGGAACAGAGTATCACTCTGCAGCAGGCCTTGCTGCAGACGCGAAGCGACCACTCCTTGTGCCGCGCCGGCCTCGGGAGAGGCTGGATCACTGGCTTGGGATTCTTTTGGCTTTCGCAGCATCCTGCGGCAAAAAGTGAACTGTGAACTGTGAGCTCTGAACTTTTCTTTTCAGAAAGCTTTTGTCTGTACGTGGACGATCGGACATGGGAGAGGACATTTAAAATTTCATCCCTGCCGAGGCCCTCCCGCGAACTCCATGGAGTTCGCCGTAGGGCCTCGGCAGGGATGAAATTTCACATGGCACCCTTGCCGCAAACCGTTTTGCGCCATATTGCAGGTGGTGGCCTGCGGGGGAACATCGCTGCGGTAGGGCCTGCGGAACAACCTGCGGCGGTGTTGCAGTAGGACCTAAATCCGTACCACATCTGCCGCACCAGACCCCAGCAGGGTTGGATCGTCACCAGTGTCTGGAGCCGGCTGTCGGTGGCCTCCCGTCCCCCTTCTACTGCCGTCTGCGCTAGGGCTTGGGCGAGTTGGCATGTTCCCCTTCCTCGCCCCGGTGACCCCACGATGACGTCGGCCACCAGTGCAGGTCACGCGGCCGTGGGGGGACCGGTGGATTCCGTCTGCAGTGGAGCTCCCTCTCTTGCACCCTCGGATGGAATCATCACAAGCGGAAGAACGCAAGGTGCCATTGGTTGGCATGGGACTGAATTTGTGCTCATCGACGACGCAGACCCATGCTCCCCCACAGCCGGATTCAGACATGGCGCGATTGGTGACGTGGACGATAAAGCGCAACGTGACGGCCACACCTTTGCACAAATGGACAAGCAGCCACTGTCGTCACACACGCACGCACTACCACATCACAAGCGTCGTCATCATCTTTTGGGTCAGTTGCTTCGTCTCGTACGACTTAGCGAAGTAATGCCGCAAAGTAGAGAGAGAAGGAAACTATTTCCACTTCCTAGATCCGGTGCGAAGTTATTCGCGAGACGTAGAACTAGTTTCCGCGCTACGATTACGTGAAGCATGTAGCGGAAAACACGTAGACTGACAAGTTTACGTGTTAGAACTTGTCCTATTACCCTTGCGGTTGTGTCTTTCACGGCATGACCTCGCACGCATTACAAATTTGTATCCGTGTCGCGTGTACAAACAGAACCGCGCATAGGGCCTGAACCGACGCCCTGTTACTGCTAGTGATTTGGAGAACACTTGGCGGGTTGCGAAGTGACGAGTAGTTGCGATTGATACTGCGAGCTCTCGCCCAAGTGCACGAATGGAATCGTCGAATGCCGCCATTCCACGGCGACATTCGGCGGCGATTATCCAGTGATTAACCGCCGATTAACTTGCCGTCGAAACCCCAAAATGCCTACGTGGCCTGCCTCCACAAATGTTGGAGAATCATTTCGTGAATCAAAGTGAACATTCACAACGAATGCCCAGAATCAAGACGCATTCTAGAAATTTCCAGAGATTTAGTATTTTAATAAAACTGAACCCAATCTACGGTCGACGAGCACCTATGCAGGAGAAGAATTTTGCCGTAGATTTTAACGTAAAACGACTGTCCGAATCGCGCTGACCCATCGGATGTTCGGCTCGCGATGTCGTCCCGCAAAATCGGGACGGCCAGCACTGATTACGTCCTCGTCGATTTCACCGCCGAATCGAACAGATGGCCTCGATCGAGAATCACGATTCATTGATAAATCGAGCGGGAAACGATTGAAAACCTAGAATCAGTAGCAGTAACATGGCGTCGGTTCCAGGTCATAGTCTTACATCTCGGCAGCCAGAAGGAAACGAAACCATCATCGTCATTCCATACCTCATCAACTGCCACCGCGCTGCGCTCATGCTCTGCGGCCACTTTGGTGTCGGCGTCGCGCCAACGGAGCCGCAGCTACAGGCGCTGGTGCATTGCACCAGGACGGCGCACACTCGCTTGCCTTGGTTTTGCTTCAGCAGAGGCAGCCGCACAGCCAGAGTATCCCACTGCCGCTGCTTTGGGCTGTGCCATGTGCGGCGTCGTCGCCGCTCAGCTACTGCGCCGCACCTTCGGGCTGGCCCGCATGCCACAGCTCGGCCTGCACCGATCGCAACGCTCTGCACTGAACTAGGCACCAACTGACAGGGGTGGTCTTTTCTACACTACATCCGTCCGGTGTGGACGTGAATGCGGTGTGTGTAAAGCGCATTGGCCAGCTACTTTTGCGAGGCTGTGAGAAACGACTCAGGAGAATGAACAGAGACACGTCGTGTGCGGTGAACGGGATGGCGGCGCTGCGTGTTGCTGCTGAGCCGTTGCGATCGCGACGCTGGGTGCCGCCGGTTTGGAGCGCGGCGGCGGGGGCTAGCTTTGCTGGCTGCGCACCCACGTGGAGGAGGATGTGCGGTTGAGCGGCGCCAATCACGAGCCCGGGGGATTGAGTCGACGGCCACGACATGATCTCGCCTGCAGGTGCTGCACAGGCCCGCACCGCGGTGAGAGCTGGAACTCATCCGTCATCCGTCATACGTCATCCGTTATCGGTCATCCGTCATCCGTCATCCGTCATCCGTCATTCGTCATCCGTCATGCGTCATCCATCATCCGTCATCCGTCATCCGTCATCCGTCATGCGTTATCCGTCATCCGTCATCCGTCATCCGTCATCCGTCATCCGTCATCCGTCATCCGTCATGCGTCATCCGTCATGCGTCATCCGTCATGCGTCATGCGTCATGCGTCACCCGTCATGCGTCATGCGTCATGCGCTCGCTGCCATCTTCCGCGAGCAGCTTGTAGGTCTATCAGCCTCGCGCGGCGCGAGGCCCCAAGCCTGACGCGCTCGCTGAGGTGCTTCCAGTCGTTGACAGTATCCAGCAACAAGCGCGACGCGGCTGTCGCTGTGGCGTGTGAGTGGGTGGCAGCACGTCGTGCTCACTCGCGCCATGTGTTGTGTGGCGTGTGGGGAAGAAGGGGTTCACGGGGGGTGTGCGGTGGGAATGGGTGCGAGTGGAGATGGGAGCTCAGCGGCAGGCAGTGAAGAGACGTGTGAAAGTCGGAGCGCTGTTGAGTGGGTTTCTGATGCGTTGCCTGCATGCACTGCATTGGGAAAAAAAAGAAGAAAGAGTCTAGTACTACTGCTTGGGTCGCAGGAGTTTCCTTTGGCTCTGAGCTTCGCACAGCAAACGAGTGGGTGGAGGAGAAGAAAGGAATCCCTTGTTTCCGTCAACAAGGGAATCCCTTGCACAAGCCTTCGGCAGCGCATACAAACTCTCACGCGCCTTCAACCCTTGCAACTGCAACTGCAAGGCGCTGCAATGTGGCTCGCTCATTGCCATGGCCGAGGAGCGCACGTGAGCGACGACGGCGTACACACCAAGGCAGACACGTGGGCCTGCGCGGCTGCCATGGTTGGTGGTGGGCAGGAAGGGTTGTGTGTCTTGCTGGAACACAAGCATGGCGGGACGGAGCTCACGGGTCCTGCTCTCAAGAACGTGGTGGGGCACCCCTCCTGCCCACAACTCTGTCCCAACATCCACCCGACCGTCGCCTGTGTAGGCGACTGGCGAACTGCACTGCGACTGGTGGTGCGACTGGTGGTGCGACTGGATGGTGCGACTGGATGGTGCGACTGGATGGTGCGACTGGATGGTGCGACTGGATGGTGCGACTGGATGGAGGCGCTCGCTCCAAATGAGAGTGCGTCTCAGGAAGAAAAGAATCGCGTGGAGGACCGTACTAGTCTGCGCTGCTCAAGTGCTGCAGCGGGGTTGGCCAACGAGGTACCGTGGCGTGGCTCCACCGCTTGCCCTCCATGGACGTCCTCGTCGTCGCTCTCCTTCGTCGCAAGCCGCGAGACTAAGCACCTGGAAATGTGAATGGCAAAGGAATGGCGAACGAGACTGCGGCTCGGGAAAATCTTGTAGGATTGAAGGGGGACGCTAGCGCAAGAGCCTCTGTTGTGTTCGGACAGATGTTTAGGCACACATGTGATGTGATGCTGTACGCGGGACGTGTCATGGCTCAACGTTGACGTAATCTACAGAGTGACTCGGAAAAGAATCCCGTTTGCCGTTCCGTAATGCCAACATTGGACGACGAGCACGGGCCTGCTTTTCCTCGCCTCCTTCCCCACCCCCTGGGAGGGGATGGGTTGGGGGTGGGGTGGGGCGCTCAGTGGCAAGAACTGCCTCCAGCGCTATGTCGCCAGCGATGGTGATGGCCAGGAGGCAGCAGGATGGAGCACGCACGAAGTGAGTGATGGGTGGGTGTGTGCGATATTGTTCGGAGCAGGAGGTGATGAAGCAGAAAGGCGATGGAGGGGTTGGTTGACCAGGGTGTGTGGCCACCACATACACCATTGCCCACTGCAACCACTCCGGAATTCCACTTCCACCCATCTTTGAAACAAATGGTGCATGGTCTCTGCCCCACCCCACCCCACACTAAGCCCCCCCCTCCCCCCCCACTCCCTGCAAGGTATTGAGGTGGTGCAACTGAGGGTGTAGAGGTTGATGTGGGCCTTGTGTATGGCGTGCGCAGCCATACACCAGCAAGCATGGGCACTTGCAACTTGCCCATCACGGTAGGCATGGGCATGTGCAACTTGCCCATCACGGTAGGCATGGGCACGTGCAACTTGCCCATCATGGTAGGCATGGGCACGTGCAACTTGCCCATCACGGTAGGCATGGGAACGTGCAACTTGCCCATCACGGTAGGCAGGAGCACGTGCAACTTGCCCATCACGGTAGGCATGGGTACGTGCAACTTGCCCATCACGGTAGGCATGGGCACGTGCAACTTGCCCATCACGGTAGGCATGGGCACGTGCAACTTGCCCATCACGGTAGGCATGGGCACGTGCAACTTGCCCATCACGGTAGGCATGGGCACGTGCAACTTGCCCATCACGGTAGGCATGGGCACGTGCAACTTGCCCATCACGGTAGGCATGGGCACGTGCAACTTGCCCATCTCGGTAGGCATGGGCATGTGCAACTTGCCCATCACGGTAGGCATGGGCACGTGCAACTTCCCCATCACGGTAGGCATGGGCACGTGCAACTTGCCCATCACGGTAGGCATGGGCACGTGCAACATGCCCATCACGGTAGGCATGGGCACGTGCAACTTCCCCATCACGGTAGGCATGGGCATGTGCAACTTGCCCATCACGGTAGGCATGGGCACGTGCAACTTGCCCATCACGGTAGGCATGGGCATGGGCACGTGCAACTTGCCCATCAGAGTAGGCATGGGCACATGCAACTTGCCCATCACGGTAGGCATGGGCATGTGGTACTTGCCGATCACGGTAGGCATGGGCACGTGCAACTTGCCCATCACGGTAGGCATGGGCAAGTGCAACTTGCCCATCACGGTAGGCATGGGCACATGCAACTTGCCCGTCACGGTAGGCATGGACATGTCCAACTTGCCCATCACCGTAGGCATGGGCACGTGCAACTTGCCCATCACGGTAGGAATGGGCACTTGCAACTTGCCCATCATGGTAGGCATGAGCACTTGCAACTTGCCCATCACGGTAGGCATGGGCTCTTGCAACTTGCCCATCACGGTAGGCATGGGCTCTTGCAACTTGCCCATCACGGTAGGCATGGGCTCTTGCAACTTGCCCATCACGGTAGGCATGGGCTCTTGCAACTTGCCCATCACGGTAGGCATGGGCTCTTGCAACTTGCCCATCACGGTAGGCATGGGCTCTTGCAACTTGCCCATCACGGTAGGCATGGGCTCTTGCAACTTGCCCATCACGGTAGGCATGGGCTCTTGCAACTTGCCCATCACGGTAGGCATGGGCTCTTGCAACTTGCCCATCACGGTAGGCATGGGCTCTTGCAACTTGCCCATCACGGTAGGCATGGGCTCTTGCAACTTGCCCATCACGGTAGGCATGGGCTCTTGCAACTTGCCCATCACGGTAGGCATGGGCTCTTGCAACTTGCCCATCACGGTAGGCATGGGCTCTTGCAACTTGCCCATCACGGTAGGCATGGGCTCTTGCAACTTGCCCATCACGGTAGGCATGGGCTCTTGCAACTTGCCCATCACGGTAGGCATGGGCTCTTGCAACTTGCCCATCACGGTAGGCATGGGCTCTTGCAACTTGCCCATCACGGTAGGCATGGGCTCTTGCAACTTGCCCATCACGGTAGGCATGGGCTCTTGCAACTTGCCCATCACGGTAGGCATGGGCTCTTGCAACTTGCCCATCACGGTAGGCATGGGCTCTTGCAACTTGCCCATCACGGTAGGCATGGGCTCTTGCAACTTGCCCATCACGGTAGGCATGGGCTCTTGCAACTTGCCCATCACGGTAGGCATGGGCTCTTGCAACTTGCCCATCACGGTAGGCATGGGCTCTTGCAACTTGCCCATCACGGTAGGCATGGGCTCTTGCAACTTGCCCATCACGGTAGGCATGGGCTCTTGCAACTTGCCCATCACGGTAGGCATGGGCTCTTGCAACTTGCCCATCACGGTAGGCATGGGCTCTTGCAACTTGCCCATCACGGTAGGCATGGGCTCTTGCAACTTGCCCATCACGGTAGGCATGGGCTCTTGCAACTTGCCCATCACGGTAGGCATGGGCTCTTGCAACTTGCCCATCACGGTAGGCATGGGCTCTTGCAACTTGCCCATCACGGTAGGCATGGGCTCTTGCAACTTGCCCATCACGGTAGGCATGGGCTCTTGCAACTTGCCCATCACGGTAGGCATGGGCTCTTGCAACTTGCCCATCACGGTAGGCATGGGCTCTTGCAACTTGCCCATCACGGTAGGCATGGGCTCTTGCAACTTGCCCATCACGGTAGGCATGGGCTCTTGCAACTTGCCCATCACGGTAGGCATGGGCTCTTGCAACTTGCCCATCACGGTAGGCATGGGCTCTTGCAACTTGCCCATCACGGTAGGCATGGGCTCTTGCAACTTGCCCATCACGGTAGGCATGGGCACTTGCAACTTGCCCATCACGGTAGGCATGGGCACTTGCAACTTGCCCATCACAGTAGGCATGGGCACTTGCAACTTGCCCATCACGGTAAGCACGGGCACTTGCAACTTGCCCATCACGGTAGGCATGGGCACGTGCAACTTGCCCATCACAGTTGGCATGGGCACTTGCAACTTGCCCATCACGGTAGGCATGGGAACGTGCAACTTGCCCATCACGGTAGGCATGGGCACGTGCAACTTGCCCATCACAGTTGGCATGGGCACTTGCAACTTGCCCATCACGGTAGGCATGGGAACGTGCAACTTGCCCATCATGGTAGGTATGGGCACTTGCAACTTGCACATCTCGGTAGGCATGGGAACGTGCAACTTGCCCATCACGGTAGGCATGGGCACGTGCAACTTCCCCATCACGGTAGGCATGGGCACGTGCAACTTGCTCATCACAGTAGGCGTGGGCACGTGCAACATGCCCATCACGTAGGCATGGGCACGTGCAACTTGCCCATCTCGGTAGGCATGGGCACGTGCAACTTGGCCATCACGGTAGGGATGGGCACGTGCAACTTGCCCATCACGGTAGGCATGGGCATGTGCAACTTGCCCATCACGGTAGGCATGGGCACGTGCAACTTGCCTATCATGTAGGCGTGGGCACGTGCAACTTGCCCATCTCGGTAGGCATGGGCACGTGCAACTTGCCCATCACGGTAGGCATGGGCACGTGCAACTTGCCCATCACGGTAGGCATGGGCACATGCAACTTGCCCATCACGGTAGGCATGGGCATGTGCAACTTGCCCATCACGGTAGGCATGGGCACGTGCAACTTGCCCATCACGGTAGGCATGGGCACATGCAACTTGCCCATCACGGTAGGCATGGGCATGTGCAACTTGCCCATCACGTTAGGCATGGGCACGTGCAACTTGCCAATCACGGTAGGCATCGGCACGTGCAACTTGCCCATCACTGTAGGCATGGGCACATGCAACCTGCCTGTCACGGTAGGAATGGGCACTTGCAACTTGCCAATCACGGTAGGCATCGGCACGTGCAACTTGCCCATCACGGTAGGAATGGGCACTTGCAACTTGCCCATCACGGTAGGAATGGGCACTTGCAACTTGCCCATCACGGTAGGCATGGGCACTTGCAACTTGCCGATCACGGTAGGCATGGGCACTTGCAACTTGCCGATCACGGTAGGCATGGGCACTTGCAATTGCCCATCACGGTAGGCATGGGAACTTGCAACTTGCCCATCATGGTAGGCATGGGCACTTGCAACTTGCCCATCACGGTAGGCATGGGCACTTGCAACTTGCCCATCGCGGTAGGTATGGGCACTTGCAACTTGCCCATCACGGTAGGCATGGGCAGTTGCAACTTGCCCATCACGGTAGGTATGGGCACTTGCAACTTGCCCATCACGGTAGGCATGGGCAGTTGCAACTTGCCCATCACGGTAGGCATGGGCACTTGCAACTTGCCCATCACGGTAGGCATGGGCATGTGCAACTTGCCCATCACGGTAGGCATGGGCAGTTGCAGCTTGCCCATCACGGTAGGCATGGGCACTTGCAACTTGCCCATCACGGTATGATTGGGCACTTGCAACTTGCCCATTACGGTAGGCATGGGCACTTGCAACTTGTTCATCACGGTAGGCATGGGCACGTGCAACTTGCCCATCACGGTAGGCATGGGCACATGCAACTTGCCCATCACGGTAGGCATGGGCACGTGCAACTTACCCATCACGGTAGGCATGGGCACGTCTAACTTGCCCATCACGGTAGGCATGGGAACTTGCAATTGCCCATCACGGTAGGCATGGGCACTTGCAACTTGCCCATCACGGTACGCATGGGTACTTGCAACTTGCCCATCACGGTACGCATGGGCACTTGCAACTTGCCCATCGCGGTAGGTATGGGCACTTGCAACTTGCCCATCACGGTAGGCATGGGCAGTTGCAAGTTGCCCATCACGGTAGGCATGGGCACTTGCAACTTGCCCATCACGGTAGGCATGGGCATGTGCAACTTGCCCATCACGGTAGGCATGGGCAGTTGCAGCTTTCCCATCACGGTAGGCATGGGCACTTGCAGCTTGCCCATCACGGTAGGAATGGGCACTTGCAACTTGCCCGTGACGGTAGGCATGGGCACTTGCAACTTGTTCATCACGGTAGGCATGGGCACGTGCAACTTGCCCATCACGGTAGGCATGGGCACATGCAACTTGCCTATCACGGTAGGCATGCGCACGTGCAACGTATCCATCACAGTAGGCATGGGCACGCCTAACTTGCCCATCACGGTAGGCATGGGCACATGCAACTTGCCCATCACGGTAGGCATGGGCACGTGCAACTTGCCCATCACGGTAGGAATGGGCACGTGCAACTTGCCCATCACGTAGGCATGGGCAGTTGCAACTTGCCCATCTCGGTAGGCATGGGCACGTGCAACTTGCCCATCACGGTAGGCATAGGCACATGCAACTTCCCCATCACGGTAGGCATGGGCACGTGCAACTTGCCCATCACGGTAGGCATGGGCACGTGCAACTTGCCCATCACAGTAGGAATGGGCACTTGCAACTTGCCCATAACGGTAGGCATGGGCACTTGCAACTTGCCCATCACGGAAGGCATGGGCACTTGCAACTTGCCCATCACGGTAGGCATGGGCACTTGCAACTTGCCCACCACAGTAGGCTTGGGCACATGCAACTTGCCCATCACGGTAGGCATGGGCACTTGCAACTTGCACATCACGGTAGGCATGGGCACTTGCAACTTGCCGATCAAGGTAGGCATGGGCACTTGCAATTGCCCATCACGGTAGGCATGGGCACTTGCAACTTGCCCATCACGGTAGGCATGGGCACTTGCAACTTGCCCATCACGGTAGGCATGGGTACTTGCAACTTGCCCATCACGGTAGGCATGGGCAGGTGCAACTTGCCCATCACGGTAGGCATGGGCACGTGCAACTTGCCCATCACAGTAGGAATGGGCACTTGCAACTTGCCCATCACAGTAGGCATGCACACTTGCATCTTGCCCATCACGGAAGGCATGGGCACTTGCAACTTGCCCATCACGGTAAGCATGGGCACTTGCAACTTGCCCATCACGGTAGGCATGGGCACTTGCAACTTGCCCACCACAGTAGGCATGGGCACGTGCAACTTGCCCATCACGGTAGGCATGGGCACTTGCAACTTGCACATCCCGGTAGGCATGGGCACTTGCAACTTGCCGATCACGGTAGGCATGGGCACTTGCAATTGCCCATCACGGAAGGCATGGGCACTTGCAACTTGCCCATCACGGTAGGCATGGGCACTTGCAACTTGCCCATCACGGTAGGCTTGGGCACTTGCAACTTGCCCATCGCGGTAGGTATGGGTACTTGCAACTTGCCCATCAAGGTAGGCATGGGCAGTTGCAACTTGCCCATCACGGTAGGCATGGGCACTTGCAACTTGCCCATCACGGTAGGCATGGGCATGTGCAACTTGCCCATCACGGTAGGCATGGGCACTTGCAACTTTCCCGTCATGGTAGGCATGGGCACTTGCAACTTGCCCATCACGGTAAGCACGGGCACTTGCAACTTGCCCATCACGATAGGCATGGGCACGTGCAACTTGTCCATCACGGTTGGCATGGGCACTTGCAACTTGCCCATCACGGTAGGCATGGGCACGTGCAACTTGCCCATCACAGTAGGCATGCGCACTTGCAACTTGCCCATCTCGGTAGGCATGAGAACGTGCAACTTGCCCATCACGGTAGGTATGGGCACATGCAACTTCCCCATCACGGTAGGCATGGGCAGGTGCAACTTGCCCATTACGGTAGGCACGGGCACGTGCAACTTGCCCATCACGGTAGGCCTGGGCACGTACAACATGCCCATCACGTAGGCATGGGCACGTGCAACTTGCCCATCTCGGTAGGCATGGGCACGTGCAACTTGCCCATCACGGTAGGCATGGGCACGTGCAACTTGCCCATCACGGTAGGCATGGGCACATGCAACTTGCCCATCATGGAAGGCATGGGCACGTGCAACATGCCCATCACGGTAGGTATGCGCACGTGCACCTTGCCCATCACGTAGGCATGGGCACATGCAACTTGCCCACCTCGGTAGGCATGGGAACGTGCAACTTGCCCATCACGGTACGCATTGGCACGTGCAACTTGCACATTACGGTAGGCATGGGCACGTGCAACTTGCCCATCACGGTAGGCTTGGGCACGTGCAACATGCCCATCACGTAGGCATGGGCACATGCAACTTGCCCATCTCGGTAGGCATGGGCACGTGCAACTTGCCCATCACGGTAGGCATGGGCACGTGCAACTTGCCCATGTCGGTAGGCATGGGCATGTGCAACTTGCCCATCACGGTAGGCATGGGCACATGCAACTTGCCCATCACGGTAGGCATGGGCACGTGCAACTTGCGCATCACGGTAGGCATGGGCAAGTGCAACTTGCCCATGACCTAGGCATGGGCACGTGCAACTTGCCCATCTCGGTAGGCATGAGCACATGCAACTTGCCCATCACAGTAGGCATGGGCACATGCAACTTGCCCATCACGGTAGGCATGGGCACATGCAACTTGCCCATCACGGTAGGCATGGGCATGTGCAACTTGCCCATCACGGTAGGCATGGGCACGTGCAACTTGCCCATCACGGTAGGCATGGGCACGTGCAACTTGCCCATCACTGTAGGCATGGGCACATGCAACTTGCCCGTCATGGTAGGCATGGACACGTGCAACTTGCCCATCACGGTAGGCATGGGCACGTGCAACTTGCCCATCACGGTAGGAATGGGCACTTGCAACTTGCCCATCACGGTAGGCATGGGCACTTGCAACTTGCCCATCACGGTAGGCATGGGCACTTGCAACTTGCCCACCACGGTAGGTATGGGCACGTGCAACTTGCCCATCATGGTAGGCATGGGCACTTGCAATTGCCCATCACGGTAGGCATGGGCACGTGCAACTTGCCCATCACGGTAGGAATGGGCACTTGCAACTTGCCCATCACGGTAGGCATGGGCACTTGCAACTTGCCCATCACGGTAGGCATGGGCACTTGCAACTTGCCCACCACAGTAGGCATGGGCACGTGCAACTTGCCCATCACGGTAGGCATGGGCACTTGCAACTTGCCCATCAGGGTAGGCATGGGCACTTGCAACTTGCCGATCACGGTAGGCATGGGCACTTGCAATTGCCCATCACGGTAGGCATGGGCACTTGCAACTTGCCCATCACGGTAGGCATGGGCACTTGCAACCTGCCCATCACGGTAGGCATGGGCACTTGCAACTTGCCCATCACGGTAGGCATGGGCACTTGCAACTTGCCCATCGCGGTAGGTATGGGCACTTGCAACTTGCCCATCACGGTAGGCATGGGCACTTGCAACTTGCCCATCGCGGTAGGTATGGGCACTTGCAACTTGCCCATCACGGTAGGCATGGGCAGTTGCAACTTGCCCATCACGGTAGGCATGGGCACTTGTAACTTGCCCATCCCGGTAGGCATGGGCATGTGCAACTTGCCCATCACGGTAGGCATGGGCAGTTGCAACTTGCCCATCACGGTAGGCATGGGCACTTGCAACTTGCCCATCACGGTAGGAATGGGCACTTTCAACTTGCCCATAACGGTAGGCATGGGCGCTTGCAACTTGCCCATCACGGTAGGCATGGGCACGTGCAACTTGCCCATCACGGTAGGCATGGGCACATGCAACTTGCCCGTCATGGTTGGCATGGGCACGTGCAACTTGCCAATCACGGCAGGCATGGGCACGTGCAACTTGCCCATCACGGTAGGCTTGGGCACATGCAACTTACCCATCACGGTAGGCATGGGCAGGTGCAACTTGCCCATCACGGTAGGCATGGGCACATGCAACTTGCCCATCACGGTAGGCATGGGCACGTGCAACTTACCCATCACGGTAGGCATGGGCAGGTGCAACTTGCCCATCACGGTAGGCATGGGCACATGCAACTTGCCCATCACGGTAGGCATGGGCACGTGCAACTTGCCCATCTCGGTAGGCATGGGCACGTGCAACTTGCCCATCACGGTAGGCATGGGCACGTGCAACTTGCCCATCACGGTAAGCATGGGCACGTGCAACTTGCCCATCACGGTAGGCATGGGCACATGCAACTTGCCCATCACGGTAGGCATGGGCACGTGCAACTTGCCCATCACGGTAAGCATGGGCACGTGCAACTTGCCCATCACGGTAGGCATGGGCACATGCAACTTGCCCATCACGGTAGGCATGGGCATGTGCAACTTGCCCATCACGGTAGGCATGGGCACGTGCAACTTGCCCATCATGGTAGGCATGGGCACGTGCAACTTGCCCATCACTGTAGGCATGGGCACATGCAATTTGCCCGTCACGGTAGGCATGGACACATGCAACTTGCCCATCACAGTAGGCATGGGCACATGCAACTTGCCCATCACAGTAGGAATGGGCACTTGCAACTTGCCCATCACGGTAGGCATGGGCACTTGCAACTTGCCCATCACGGTAGGCATGGGCACTTGCAACTTGCCCATCACGGTAGGCATGGGCACTTGCAACTTGCCCATCACGGTAGGCATGGGCACTTGCAACTTGCCCATCACGGTAGGCATGGGCACTTGCAACTTGCCCATCACAGTAGGCATGGGCACTTGCAACTTGCCCACCACAGTAGGCATGGGCACGTGCAACTTGCCCATCACGGTAGGCATGGGCACTTGCAACTTGCCCATCACGGTAGGCATGGGCACTTGCAACTTGCCGATCACGGTAGGCATGGGCACTTACAATTGCCCATCACGGTAGGCATGGGCACTTGCAACTTGCCCATCACGGTAGGCATGGGCACTTGCAACTTTCCCATCACGGTAGACATGGGCACTTGCAACTTGCCCATCGCGGTAGGTATGGGCACTTGCAACTTGCCCATCACGGTAGGCATGGAAAGTTGCAACTTGCCCATCACGGTAGGCATGGGCATATGCAACTTGCCCATCACATTAGGCGTGGGCAGTTGCAACTTGCCCATCACGGTAGGCATGGGCACATGCGACTTACCCATCACGGTAGGCATGGGCAGGTGCAACTTGCCCATCACGGTAGGCATGGGCACATGCAACTTGCCCATCACGTAGGCATGGGCACGTGCAACTAGCCCATCTCGGTAGGCATGCGCACGTGCAACTTGCCCATCACGGTAGGCATGGGCACGTGCAACTTGCCCATCACGGTAGGCATGGGCACGTGCAACTTGCCCATTACGGTAGGCATGGGCACATGCAACTAGCCCATCACAGTAGGCATGGGCATGTGCAACTTGCCCATCACGAAAGGCATGGGCACGTGCAACTTGCCCATCACGGTAGGCATGGGCACGTGCAACTTGCCCATCACTGTAGGCATGGGCACATGCAACCTGCCCGTCACGGTAGGCATGGACACGTGCAACTTGCCCATCACGGTAGGCATGGGCACGTGCAACTTGCCCATCACAGTAGGAATGGGCACTTGCAACTTGCCCATCACGCTAGGCATGGGCACTTGCAACTTGCCCATCACGGTAGGCATGGGCACTTGCAACTTGCCCATCACGGTAGGCATGGGCACTTGCAACTTGCCCATCACGCTAGGCATGGGCACTTGCAACTTGCCCATCACGGTAGGCATGGGCACTTGCAACTTGCCCATCACGGTAGGCATGGGCACTTGCAACTTGCCCATCACAGTAGGCATGGGCACGTTCAACTTGCCCATCACGGTAGGCATGCGCACTTGCAACTTGCCCATCACGGTAGGCATGGGCACTTGCAACTTGCCGATCACGGTAGGAATGGGCACTTACAATTGCCCATCATGGTAGGCATGGGCAGTTGCAACTTGCCCATCACGGTAGGCATAGGCACTTGCAACTTGCCCATCACGGTAGGCATGGGCATCTGCAACTCGCCCATCACGTTAGGCATGGGCAGTTGCAACTTGCCCATCACGGTAGGCATGGGCACTTGCAACTTGCCCATTACGGTAGGCATGGGCACTTGAAACTTGCCCATCACGGTAGGCAAGGGCACTTGCAACTTGCCCTACATTGTAGGAATGGGCACTTGCAACTTGCCCATCACGCTAGGCATGGGCACTTGCAACTTGCCCATCACGGTAGGCATGGGCACTTGCAACTTGCCCATCACGGTAGGCATGGGCACTTGCAACTTGCCCATCACGCTAGGCATGGGCACTTGCAACTTGCCCATCACGGTAGGCATGGGCACTTGCAACTTGCCCATCACGGTAGGCATGGGCACTTGCATTTTGCCCATCACAGTAGGCATGGGCACGTGCAACTTGCCCATCACGGTAGGCATGGGCACTTGCAACTTGCCCATCACGGTAGGCATGGGCACTTGCAACTTGCCCATCGTGGTAGGTATGGGCACTTGCAACTTGCCCATCACGGTTGGCATGGGCAGTTGCAACTTGCCCATCACGGTAGGCATAGGCACTTGCAACTTGCCCATCACGGTAGGCATGGGCATCTGCAACTCGCCCATCACGTTAGGCATGGGAATGTTGCAACTTGCCCATCACGGTAGGCATGGGCACTTGCAACTTGCCCATCGCGGTAGGAATGGGCACTTGCATCTTGCCCATTACGGTAGGCATGGGCACTTGAAACTTGCCCATCACGGTAGGCAAGGGCACTTGCAACTTGCCCTACATTGTAGGCATGGGCACTTGCAACTTGCCCATCACGGTAAGCACGGGCACTTGCAACTTGCCCATCACGGTAGGCATGGGCACGTGCAACTTGCCCATCACGGAAGGCATGGGCACTTGCAACTTGCCCGTCATTGTAGGCATGGGCACTTGCAACTTGCCCATCACGGTATGCATGGGCACTTGCAACTTGCCCATCACGGTAGGCATGGGCACTTGCAACTTGCCTACCACAGTAGGCATGGGCACGTGCAACTTGCCCATCACGGTAGGCATGGGCACTTGCAGCTTGCCCATCACGGTAGGCATGGGCACTTGCAACTTGCCGATCACGGTAGGCATGGGCACTTGCAATTGCTCATCACGGTAGGCATGGGCACTTGCAACTTGCCCATCACGGTAGGCATGGGCACTTGCAACCTGCCCATCACGGTAGGCATGGGCATTTGCAACTTGCCCATCACGGTAGGCATGGGCACTTGCAACTTGCCCATCGCGATAGGTATGGGCACTTGCAACTTGCCCATCACGGTAGGCATGGGCAGTTGCAACTTGCCCATCACGGTAGGCATGGGCACTTGTAACTTGCCCATCACGGTAGGCATGGGCATGTGCAACTTGCCCATCACGGTAGGCATGGGCAGTTGCAACTTGCCCATCACGGTAGGCATGGGCACTTGTAACTTGCCCATCACGGTAGGCATGGGCATGTGCAACTTGCCCATCACGGTAGGCATGGGCATTTGCAACTTGCCCATCACGGTAGGCATGGGCACTTGCAACTTGCCCATCACGGTAGGAATGGGCACTTTCAACTTGCCCAATGGTAGGCATGGGCGCTTGCAACTTGCCCATCACGGTAGGCGTGGGCACGTGCAACTTGTCCATCCTGGTAGGCATGGGCACATGCAACTTGCCCATCACGGTAGGCATGGGCACGTGCAACTTGCCCATCACGGTAGGCATGGGCACGTGCAACTTGCCCATCACGGTAGGCATGGGCACATGCAACTTGCCCATCACGGGAGGCATGGGCACGTGCAACGTGCCCATCACGGTAGGCGTGGGCACGTGCAACTTGCCCGTCACGGTAGGCATGGACACGTGCAACTTGCCCGTCACGGTAGGCATGGACACGTGCAACTTGCCCGTCACGGTAGGCATGGACACTTGCAACTTGCCCATCACGGTAGGCATGGGCACTTGCAACTTGCCCATCACGGTAGGCATGGGCACTTGCAACTTGACCATCACGGTAGGCATGGGCACTTGCAACTTGCCCACCACAGTAGGCATGGGCACGTGCAACGTGCCCATCACGGTAGGCATGGGCACTTGCAACTTGCCCATCACGGTAGGCATGGGCATCTGCAACTCGCCCATCACGTCAGGCACGGGCAGTTGCAACTTGCCCATCACGGTAGGCATGGGCACTTGCAACTTGCCCATCACGGTAGGAATGGGCACTTGCAACTTGCCCGTTACGGTAGGCATGGGCACTTGAAACTTGCCCATCACGGTAGGCAAGGGCACTTGCAACTTGCCCGTCATTGTAGGCATGGGCACTTGCAACTTGCCCATCACGGTAAGCACGGGCACTTGCAACTTGCCCATCACGGTAGGCATTGGCACGTGCAACTTGCCCATGACGGTAGGCATGGGCACTTGCAACTTGCCCGTCATTGTAGGCATGGGCACTTGCAACTTGCCCATCACGGTAAGCATGGGCACTTGCAACTTGCCCATCACGGTAGGCATGGGCACGTGCAACTTGCCCATCACGGTAGGCATGGACACTTGCAACTTGCCCATCTCGGTAGGCATGGGAACGTGCAACTTGCCCATCACGGTAGGCATGGGCACGTGCAACTTCCCCATCACGGAAGTCATGGGCACGTGCAACTTGCCCATTACGGTAGGCATGGGCACGTACAACTTGCCCATCACGGCAGGCCTGGGCACGTGCAACATGCCCATCATGTAGGCATGCGCACGTGCAACTTGCCCATCACGGTAGGCATGGGCACGTGCAACTTGCCCATCAGGGTAGGCATGGGCACGTGCAACTTGCCCATCACGGAAGGCATGGGCACATGAAACTTGCCCATCACGGAAGGCATGGGCACGTGCAACTTGCCCATCACGGTAGGTATGGGCACGTGCAACTTGCCCTTAACGGTAGGGATGGGCACGTGCAACTTGCCCATCATGGTAGGCATGGGCACTCGCAACTCGCCCATCATGGTAGGCATGGGCACGTGCAACTTGCCCATCACGATAGGCGTGGGCACGTGAAACTTGCCCATCATGGTAGGCATGGGCACGTGCAACTTGCCCATCACGGTAGGCATGGGCACGTGCAACTTGCCCATCACAGTAGGCATGGGCATGTGCAACTTGCCCATCATGGTAGGCATGGGCACGTGCAACTTGCCCATCACGGTAGGCATGGGCACGTGCAACTTGCCCATCACAGTAGGCATGGGCATGTGCAACTTGCCCATCACGGTAGGCATGGGCACGTGCAACTTGCCCATCACGGTAGCATGGGAACGTGCAACTTGCCCATCACGGTAGGCATGGGCATGTGCTACTTGCCCATCACGGTAGGCATGGGCACGTGCAACTTGCCCATCACGGTAGGCATGGGCACTTACAACTTTCCCATCTCGGTAGGCATGGGAACGTGCAACTTGCCCATCACGGTAGGCATGGGCACGTGCAACTTCCCCATCACGGTAGGCATGGCCACGTGCAACTTGCCCATTACGGTAGGTATGGGCACGTGCAACATGTCCATCACGGTAGGCATGGGCACGTGCAACTTGCCCATCTTGGTAGGCATGGGCACGTGCAACTTGCCCATCACGGTAGGCATGGGCACGTGCAACTCTCCCATCACGGTAGGCATGGGCACGTGCAATTTGCCCATCACGCTAGGCATGGGCACGTGCAACTTGCACATCACGTAGGCTTGGGCACGTGCAACTTGCCCATCTCGGTAGGCATGGGCACGTGCAACTTGCCCATCACGGTAGGCATGGGCACGTGCAACTTGCCCATCACGGTAGGCATGGGCACGTGCAACTTGCCCATCACGGTAGGCATGGGCACGTGCAACTTGCCCATCACGGTAGGCATGGGCACGTGCAACTTGCCCATCACGGTAGGCATGGGCACGTGCAACTTGCCCATCACGATAGACACGGGCACTTGCAACTTGCCGATCACAGTAGGCATGGGCACTTGCAATTGCCCACCACGGTAGGCATGGGCACTTGCAACTTGCCCATCACGGTAGGCATGGGCACTTGTGACTTGCCCATCACAGTAGGCATGGGCACTTGTGACTTGCCCATCACGGTAGGCATGGGCACGTGCAACTTGCCCATCACGGTAGGCATGGGCACTTGTGACTTGCCCATCACGGTAGGCATGGGCACGTGCAACTTGCCCATCACGGTAGGCATGGGCACATGCAACTTGCCCATCACGGTAGGCATGGGTATGTGCAACTTCCCCATACGGTAGGCATGGGCACGTGCAACTTGCCCATCATGGTAGGTATGGGAACTTGCAACTTGCCCATCACGGTAGGCATGGGCAGTTGCAACTTGCCCATCACGGTAGGAATGGGCACTTGCAACTTGCCCATCACGGTAGGCATGGGCATGTGCAACTTGCCCATCACGGTAGGCATGGGCAGTTGCAACTCGCCCATCAGGGTAGGCATGGGCTCTTGCAACTTGCCAATCACGGTAGGAATGGGCACGTGCAACTTGCCCATTACGGTAGGCATGGGCACGTGCAACTTGCCCATCACAGTAGGCATGGGCACATGCAACATGCCCATCACTATAGGCATGGGCACGTGCAACTTGCCCATCTCGGTAGGCATGGGCACGTGCAACTTGCCCATCAGGTAGGCATGGGCACGTGCAACTCGCCCATCGCGGTAGGCATTGGCACGTGCAACTTGCCCATCACGTAGGCATGGGCACGTGCAACTTTCCCATCTCGGTAGGCATGGGCACGTTCAACTTGCCCATCACGGTAGGCATGGGCACGTGCAACTTGCCCATCACGGTAGGCATGGACACTTGCAACTTGCCCATCTCGGTAGGCATGGGAACGTGCAACTTGCCCATCACGGTAGGCATGGGCACGTGCAACTTCCCCATCACGGTAGATATGGGCACGTGCAACTTGCCCATTACGGTAGGCATGGGCACGTGCAACTTGCCCATCACGGCAGGCCTGGGCACGTGCAACATGCCCATTTTGTAGGCATTGGCACGTGCAACTTGCCCATCTCGGTAGGCATGGGCACGTGCAACTTGCCCATCACGGTAGGCATAGGCACGTGCAACTTGCCCATCAGGGTAGGCATGGGCACGTGCAACTTGCCCATCACGGTAGGCATGGGCACATGAAACTTGCCCATCACGGAAGGCATGGGCACGTGCAACTTGCCCATCACGGTAGGTATGGGCACGTGCACCTTGCCCATCACGTAGGCATGGGCACGTGCAACTTGCCTATCTCGGTAGGCATGGGCACGTGCAACTTGCCCATCACGGTAGGCATGGGCACGTGCAACTTGCCCAGCACAGTAGGCATGGGCACGTGCAACTTGCCCATCACGGTAGGCATGGGCACATGCAACTTGCCCATCATGGTAGGCATGGGCATGTGCAACTTGCCCATACGGTAGGCATGAGCACGTGCAACTTGCCCATCACGGTAGGCATGGGCACGTGCAACTTGCCCATCACTGTAGGCATAGGCACATGCAACTTGCCCGTTACGGTAGGCATGGACACGTGCAACTTGCCCATCACGGTAGGCATGGGCACATGCAACTTGCCCATCACGGTAGGCATGGGCACTTGCAACTTGCCCATCACGGTAGGCATTGGCAGTTGCAACTTGCCCATCATGGTAGGCATGGGCACTTGCAACTTGCCCATCACGGTAGGCATGGGCATGTGCAACTTGCCCATCACGGTAGGCATGGGCAGTTGCAACTTGCCTATCACGGTAGGCATGGGCACTTGCAAGTTGCCCATCACGGTAGGAATGGGCACTTGCAACTTGCCCATTACGGTAGGCATGGGCACTTGCAACTTGCCCATCACGGTAGGCATGGGCACTTACACATGCCCATCACGGTAGGCATGGGCACTTTCAACTTGCCCTTCACGGTAGGGATGGGCACGTGCAACTTGCCCATCATGGTAGACATGGGCACTCGCAACTCGCCCATCATGGTAGGCATGGGCACGTGCAACTTGCCCATCACAGTAAGCATGGGCACTTGCAACTTGCTCATCACGGTAGGCATGGGCACTTGCAACTTGCCCATCACGGTAGGCATGGGCACGTGCAACTTGCCCATCACAGTAAGCATGGGCACTTGCAACTTGCTCATCACGGTAGGCATGGGCACTTGCAACTTGCCCATCACGGAAGGCATGGGCACTTGCAACTTGCCCATCACGGCAGGCATGGGCACTTGCAACTTGCCAATCACAGTAGGCATGGGCACTTGCAACTTGCCAATCACGGTAAGCACGGGCACTTGCAACTTGCCCATCACGGTAGGCATGGGCACTTGCAACTTGCCCATCACGGTTGGCATGGGCACTTGCAACTTGCCCATCGCGGTAGGCATGGGCACGTGCAACTTGCCCATCACGGTAGGCATGGGCACGTGCAACTTACCCATCACGGTAGGCATGGGCACGTGCAAGTTGCCCATCACGGTAGGCATGGACACGTGCAACTTGCCCATCACGGTAGGCGTGGGCACGTGAAACTTGCCCATCATGGTAGGCATGGGCACGTGCAACTTGCCCATCAGGGTAGGCATGGGCACGTGCAACTTGCCCATCACAGTAGGCATGGGCATGTGCAACTTGCCCATCACGGTAGGCATGGGCACGTGCAACTTGCCCATCACGGTAGCATGGGAACGTGCAACTTGCCCATCACGGTAGGCATGGGCATGTGCTACTTGCCCATCACGGTAGGCATGCGCACGTGCAACTTGCCCATCACGGTAGGCATGGGCACTTACAACTTGCCCATCTCGGTAGGCATGGGAACGTGCACTTTGCCCATCACGGTAGGCATGGATACGTGCAACTTCCCCATCACGGTAGGCATGGCCACGTGCAACTTGCCCATTACGGTAGGTATGGGCACGTGCAACTTGCCCATGACGGTAGGCATGGGCACGTGCAACATGTCCATCACGGTAGGCATGGGCACATGCAACTTGCCCATCTTGGTAGGCATGGGCACGTGCAACTTGCCCATCACGGTAGGCATGGGCACGTGCAACTCTCCCATCACGGTAGGCATGGGCACGTGCAATTTGCCCATCACGGTAGGCATGGGCACGTGCAACTTGCACATCCCGTAGGCTTGGGCACGTGCAACTTGCCCATCTCGGTAGGCATGGGCACGTGCAACTTGCCCATCACGGTAGGCATGGGCACGTGCAACTTGCCCATCACGTTAGGCATGGGCACGTGCAACTTGCCCATCACGGTAGGCATGGGCACGTGCAACTTGCCCATCACGGTAGACACGGGCACTTGCAACTTGCCGATCACGGTAGGCAAGGGCACTTGCAATTGCCCACCACGGTAGGCATGGGCACTTGCAACTTGCCCATCATGGTAGGCATGGGCACTTGTGACTTGCCCATCACAGTAGGCATGGGCACTTGTGACTTGCCCATCACGGTAGGCATGGGCACGTGCAACTTGCCCATCACGGTAGGCATGGGCACATGCAACTTGCCCATCATGGTAGGTATGGGCACTTGCAACTTGCCCATCACGGTAGGCATGGGCACTTGCAACTTGCCCATCATGGTAGGCATGGGCACTTGTGACTTGCCCATCACGGTAGGCATGGGCACGTGCAACTTGCCCATCACGGTAGGCATGGGCACATGCAACTTGCCCATCACGGTAGGCATGGGTATGTGCAACTTGCCCATACGATAGGCATGGGCACATGCAACTTGCCCATCATGGTAGGTATGGGAACTTGCAACTTGCCCATCACGGTAGGCATGGGCAGTTGGAACTTGCCCATCACGGTAGGAATGGGCACTTGCAACTTGCCCATCACGGTAGGCATGGGCATGTGCAACTTGCCCATCACGGTAGGCATGGGCAGTTGCAACTCGCCCATCACGGTAGGCATGGGCTCTTGCAACTTGCCCATCACGGTAGGAATGGGCACGTGCAACTTGCCCATTACGGTAGGCATGGGCACGTGCAACTTGCCCATCACGGTAGGCATGGGCACATGCAACATGCCCATCACTATAGGCATGGGCACGTGCAACTTGCCCATCTCGGTAGGCATGGGCACGTGCAACTTGCCCATCAGGTAGGCATGGGCACGTGCAACTCGCCCATCGCGGTAGGCATTGGCACGTGCAACTTGCCCATCACGGTAGGCATGGGCACGTGCAATTTGCCCATCACGTAGGCATGGGCACGTGCAACTTTCCCATCTCGGTAGGCATGGGCACGTGCAACTTGCCCATCACGGTAGGCATGGGCACGTGCAACTTGCCCATCACGGTAGGCATGGGCACGTGGAACTTGTCCATCACGCTAGGCATGGGCATTTGCAGCTTGCCCATCACGGTAGGCATGGGCACGTGCAACTTGCCCATCACGGTAGGCATGGGCACATGCAACTTGCCCGTCACGGTAGGCATGGACACGTGCAACTTGCCCATCACGGTAGGCATGGGCACGTGGAACTTGTCCATCACGCTAGGCATGGGCATTTGCATCTTGCCCATCACGGTAGGCATGGGCACTTGCAACTTGCCGATCACGGTAGGCATGGGCACTCGCAATTGCCCACCACGGTAGGCATGGGCACTTGCAACTTGCCCATCACGGTAGGGATGGGCACTTGCAATTGCCCACCACGGTAGGCATGGGCACTTGCAACTTGCCCATCACGGTAAGCATGGGCACTTGTGACTTGCCCATCACAGTAGGCATGGGCACTTGCAACTTGCCCATCACGGTAGGTATGGGAACTTGCAATTTGCCCATCACGGTAGGCATGGGCACTTGCAACTTGCCCATCACGGTAGGAATGGGCACTTGCAACTTGCCCATCACGGTAGGCATGGGCACTTGCAACTTTCCCATCACGGTAGACATGGGCACTTGCAACTTGCCCATCACGGTAGGCATGGGCACTTTCAACTTGCCCATTACGGTAGGGATGGGCACTTGCAACTTGCCCATCACGGAAGGCATGGGCACTTGCAACTTGCCCATCATGGTAGGCATGGGCACTTGCAACTTGCCCATCACGGTAGGCATGGGCACTAGCAACTTGCCAATCACGGTAAGCACGGGCACTTGCAACTTGCCCATCACGGTAGGCATGGGCATGTGCAACTTGCCCATCACGGTAGGCATGGACACGTGCAACTTGCCCATCACGGTAGGCATGGGTACGTGCAACTTGCCCATCACGGTAGGCATGGGCAGGTGCAACTTGCCCATCACGGTAGGCATGGGCACGTGCAACTTCCCCATCACAGTAGGCATGGGCACTTGCTACTTGCCCATCTCGGTAGGCATGGGAACGTGCAACTTGCCCATAACGGTAGGCATGGGCACGTGCAACTTCCCCATCACAGTAGGCATGGGCACTTGCTACTTGCCCATCTCGGTAGGCATGGGAACGTGCAACTTGCCCATAACGGTAGGCATGGGCACGTGCAACTTCCCCATCACAGTAGGCATGGGCACTTGCTACTTGCCCATCTCGGTAGGCATGGGAACGTGCAACTTGCCCATAACGGTAGGCATGGGCACGTGCAACTTCCCCATCACAGTAGGCATGGGCACTTGCTACTTGCCCATCTCGGTAGGCATGGGAACGTGCAACTTGCCCATAACGGTAGGCATGGGCACGTGCAACTTCCCCATCACAGTAGGCATGGGCACTTGCTACTTGCCCATCTCGGTAGGCATGGGAACGTGCAACTTGCCCATAACGGTAGGCATGGGCACGTGCAACTTCCCCATCACAGTAGGCATGGGCACTTGCTACTTGCCCATCTCGGTAGGCATGGGAACGTGCAACTTGCCCATAACGGTAGGCATGGGCACGTGCAACTTCCCCATCACAGTAGGCATGGGCACTTGCTACTTGCCCATCTCGGTAGGCATGGGAACGTGCAACTTGCCCATAACGGTAGGCATGGGCACGTGCAACTTCCCCATCACAGTAGGCATGGGCACTTGCTACTTGCCCATCTCGGTAGGCATGGGAACGTGCAACTTGCCCATAACGGTAGGCATGGGCACGTGCAACTTCCCCATCACAGTAGGCATGGGCACTTGCTACTTGCCCATCTCGGTAGGCATGGGAACGTGCAACTTGCCCATAACGGTAGGCATGGGCACGTGCAACTTCCCCATCACAGTAGGCATGGGCACTTGCTACTTGCCCATCTCGGTAGGCATGGGAACGTGCAACTTGCCCATAACGGTAGGCATGGGCACGTGCAACTTCCCCATCACAGTAGGCATGGGCACTTGCTACTTGCCCATCTCGGTAGGCATGGGAACGTGCAACTTGCCCATAACGGTAGGCATGGGCACGTGCAACTTCCCCATCACAGTAGGCATGGGCACTTGCTACTTGCCCATCTCGGTAGGCATGGGAACGTGCAACTTGCCCATAACGGTAGGCATGGGCACGTGCAACTTCCCCATCACAGTAGGCATGGGCACTTGCTACTTGCCCATCTCGGTAGGCATGGGAACGTGCAACTTGCCCATAACGGTAGGCATGGGCACGTGCAACTTGCCCATCACAGTAGGCATGGGCACTTGCAACTTGCCCATCACGGTAGGCATGGGCATGTGCAACTTGCCCATCACGGTAGGCATGGGCACGTGCAACTTGCCCATCACAGTAGGCATGGGCACTTGCAACTTGCCCATCTCGGTAGGCATGGGAACGTGCAACTTGCCCATAACGGTAGGCATGGGCACGTGCAACTTCCCCATCACGGTAGGCATGGGTACGTGCAACTTGCCCATTACGGTAGGCATGGGCACGTGCAACTTGCCCATCACGGTAGGCATGGGCACGTGCAACATGCCCATCACGGAAGGCATGGGCACGTGCAACTTGCCCATCTCGGTAGGCATGGGCACATGCATCTTGCCCATCACGGTAGGCATGGGAACGTGCAACTCGCCCATCGCGGTAGGCATTGGCACGTGCAACTTGCCCATCACGGTAGGCATGGGCACGTGCAACTTGCCCATCACGTAGGCATGGGCACGTGCAACTTGCCCATCTCGGTAGGCATGGGCACGTGCAACTTGCCCATCACGGTAGGCATGGGCACGTGCAACTTGCCCATCACGGTAGGCATGGGCACGTGCAACTTGCCCATCACGGTAGGCATGGGCACATGCAACTTGCCCGTCACGATAGGCATGGACACGTGCAACTTGCCCATCACGGTAGGCATGGGCACGTGCAACTTGTCCAGCACGGTAGGCATGGGCACTTGCAACTTGCCCATCACGGTAGGCATGGGCACTTGCAACTTGCCCATCACGGTTGGCATGGGCACTTGCAATTTCCCACCACGGTAGGCATGGGCACTTGCAACTTGCCCATCACGGTAGGCATGGTCACTTGTGACTTGCCCATCACAGTAGGCATGGGCACTTGCAACTTGCCCATCACGGTAGGCATGGGCACTTGTAACTTGCCCATCACGGTAGGCATGGGCACGTGCGACTTGCCCATCACGGTAGGCATGGGCACGTGCGACTTGCCCATCACGGTAGGCATGGGCACGTGCGACTTGCCCATCACGGTAGGCATGGGCACGTGCGACTTGCCCATCACGGTAGGCATGGGCACGTGCGACTTGCCCATCACGGTAGGCATGGGCACGTGCGACTTGCCCATCACGGTAGGCATGGGCACGTGCGACTTGCCCATCACGGTAGGCATGGGCACGTGCGACTTGCCCATCACGGTAGGCATGGGCACGTGCGACTTGCCCATCACGGTAGGCATGGGCACGTGCGACTTGCCCATCACGGTAGGCATGGGCACGTGCGACTTGCCCATCACGGTAGGCATGGGCACGTGCGACTTGCCCATCACGGTAGGCATGGGCACGTGCGACTTGCCCATCACGGTAGGCATGGGCACGTGCGACTTGCCCATCACGGTAGGCATGGGCACGTGCGACTTGCCCATCACGGTAGGCATGGGCACGTGCGACTTGCCCATCACGGTAGGCATGGGCACGTGCGACTTGCCCATCACGGTAGGCATGGGCACGTGCGACTTGCCCATCACGGTAGGCATGGGCACGTGCGACTTGCCCATCACGGTAGGCATGGGCACGTGCGACTTGCCCATCACGGTAGGCATGGGCACGTGCGACTTGCCCATCACGGTAGGCATGGGCACGTGCGACTTGCCCATCACGGTAGGCATGGGCACGTGCGACTTGCCCATCACGGTAGGCATGGGCACGTGCGACTTGCCCATCACGGTAGGCATGGGCACGTGCGACTTGCCCATCACGGTAGGCATGGGCACGTGCAACTTGCCCATCACAGTAGGCATGGGCATGTGTAACTTGCCCATCACGGTAGGCATGGGCACGTGCAACTTGCCCATCACGGTAGGCATGGGCACATGCAACTTGCCCATCACGGTAGGCATGGGCATGTGCAACTTGCCCATCACCGTAGGCATGGGCACGTGCAACTTGCCCATCACAGTAGGCATGGGCACTTGCAACTTGCCCATCTCGGTAGGCATGGGAACGTGCAACTTGCCCATAACTGTAGGCATGGACACGTGCAACTTCCCCATCACGGTAGGCATGGGCACGTGCAACTTGCCCATTACGGTAGGCATGGGCACGTGCAACTTGCCCATCACGGTAGGCATGGGCACGTGCAACATGCCCATCACGGTAGGCATGGGCACGTGCAACTTGCCCATTACGGTAGGCATGGGCACGTGCAACTTGCCCATCACGGTAGGCATGGGCACGTGCAACATGCCCATCACGGTAGGCATGGGCACGTGCAACTTGCCCATCTCGGTAGGCATGGGCACGTGCAACTTGCCCATCACGGTAGGCATGGGCAGGTGCAACTCGCCCATCACGGTAGGCATTGGCACGTGCAACTTGCCCATCACGGTAGGCATGGGCACGTTCAACTTGCCCATCACGTAGGCATGGGCACGTGCAACTTGCCCATCTCGGTAGGCATGGGCACGTGCAACTTGCCCATCACGGTAGGCATGGGCACGTGCAACTTGCCCATCACGGTAGGCATGGGCACGTGCAACTTGCCCATCTCGGTAGGCATGGGCACGTGCAACTTGCCCATCACGGTAGGCATGGGCACGTGCAACTTGCCCATCACGGTAGGCATGGGCACGTGCAACTTGCCCATCACAGTAGGCATGGGCACATGCAACTTGCCCATCACGGTGGGCATGGGCATGTGCAACTTGCCCATCACGGTAGGCATGGGCACGTGCGACTTGCCCATCACGGTAGGCATGGGCACGTGCAACTTGCCCATCACGGTAGGCATGGGCACATGCAACTTGCCCATCACGGTAGGCATGGGCATGTGCAACTTGCCCATCACGGTAGGCATGGGCCCTTGCAACTTGCCCATCACGGTAGGCATGGGCACTCGCAACTTGCCCATCACGGTAGGCATGGGCACTTGCAACTTGCCCATCACGGTAGGCATGGGCACTTGCAACTTGCCCACCACGGTAGGTATGGGCACGTGCAACTTGTCCATCACGGTAGGCATGGGCACTTGCAACTTGCCTATCAGGGTACGGATGGGCACGTGCAACTTGCCCATCATGGTAGGCATGGGCACTCGTAACTCGCCCATCACGGTAGGCATGGGCACGTGCAACTTGCCCATCACGGTAGGCATGGGCACTTGCAACTTGCCCATCACGGTAAGCACCGGCACTTGCAACTTGCCCATCACGGTAGGCATGGGCACGTGCAACTTGCCCATCACGGTTGGCATGGGCACTTGCAACTTGCCCATCGCGGTAGGCATGGGCACTTGCAACTTGCCGATCACCGTAGGCATGGGCACTTGCAACTTGCCCATCGCGGTAGGCATGGGCACTTGCAACTTGCCGATCACCGTAGGCATGGGCACTTGCAACTTGCCCATCACGGTAGGCATGAGTACTTGCAACTTGCCCATCACGGTAGGCACGGGCACGTGCAACTTGCCCATCACGGTAGGCATGGGCACTTGCAACTTGCCCATCACGGTAGGCATGGGCACTTGCAACTTGCCCATCACGGTAGGCACGGGCACGTGCAACTTGCCCATCACGGTAGGCATGGGCACTTGCAACTTGCCCATCACGGTAGGCATGGGCACTTGCAACTTGCTCATCACGGTAGGCATGGGCACTTGCAACTTGCCCATCACAGTAGGCATGGGCACTTGCAACTTGCCCATCACGGTAGGCATGGGCACTTGCAACTTGCCCATCACGGTAGGCATGGGCAC
>SZWC01017970.1:27123-39695 GCA_023375785.1 Penium margaritaceum | reverse complement strand
TCCTCCTCCTCCTCCTCCTCCTCCTCCTCCTTGTCCACCACCTCCAACACCTCCTCCTCCTCCGCCTCTAAGGTCTGTACAATGCATTTGTATGCGCTTTGGGGAGGGGGGGACAGCAACTTCCTTGGCCAGAGATGCCCTCCTCCTCCACCCCCCCCTCCCCCCCCTTCCATCCTCATGTATGTAATTGTATGTGCTTTAGGGAGGGGGGGAGAGCAACTCCAGTTTATGGTTTCTGTTTTCTGTTAAATGTTTCTGTAATCAGTTTCTGTTCTTAGGTTTTTTTTTTTTTGGTTTCTATTTCTTTTCTACGTTTGTCTTAGCTTTTTTCTATTGGCATGGAAGATCCAAATCCAAAACATTGAGGAACATCTGACAAGGTACTTATCCATTAAATTCATTTTCAAAATGTTCAACATGCTAGCGCGGTCTTGCTCCTTCCGACTAGTCAAAGAGGCTGAAGCCCATGTCATCGTCCTCCTCCTCTTCCTCCTTCTCTTCCTCCTTTGCAGGCTTGGCCTCCTCAGCTGCTGCAGCACCGCCAGCGTCAGCAGCGGGCGCGGCAGCCACCAGGAAGCGCGTGGGATCCGCAAGGATCTCCTTGATCTTGTCGGCCTGAGGGAAGGAGAACTCGCCGTCAAGACCCAGCACGACGGCCACGACGTTCTTGTACGCGTTGACGAACGAGTGCGGCACGGACGCGATGGTGGGGTAGTTGAGGTCGAGCGAGAGCGCCGCCACCTGGCTCACGCCGGTCATGAACTTGGCGACGAGGTCGTCCTCGCTCATGTCCAGCACCGACGGGTGGAACGTGCTGCCGTCCTCATACACCTGGTTGACGATGAGGCCGTACGAGAAGGGGCGGATGTTGAGCTTGGACAGCAGTGCCGCCTCGGACGAGCCCACCTTGTCGCCCGCCTTGATCAGCTCCACGGGCGTCACAATTTCGACAGTTCCCTTGTTAATCTTCGTGGGGATGCTCAGCACCTGGGAGAAGTTGGTCTGGGAGGGATCAAGGCCGGTGTTGCTGGGTGGCACAATGACATCGATGGGTGCAACCAGACCCACACGCGCGGGCGCTCCCACCTTGTACTTAGCCACCTCCTCACGCAAGTCCTTCAAGTCGCCCTTGGTGAAGATGATGCCCACGTTGCCAACGAGCAGCGGCAGCAGCGCGTTCCAGGAGGTGTCGCCGGTGCGCTCGGCGTACATGCGGATGGTGCGCTTGATGAGCGTGTTCTTGCCCATCAGCACCACGCTGTCAGGCCGCAGACCCTTGCGGATGTCCTGGAACTGCTTCGATCCCACGTTGTCGGCCGTCGCAATCAGCGCCTTGGTGTACTCGCCCAGCATCTCACACACCTTCTTGTCGTACACCTGCTTCTTCTCGGCCTTGGTGCCCTTGAACCCCATCTTGGCTTAGCTTGCTGGCTTCCTTTTTCCTTCACGAAGAAAAAGCTCCCGCCGCTTGCAGACGGACAGGCAGCTGAGAGTTGATACAGTTTAGTAGGGATGTGGCGGAGGGTGAAGTACGGCCCAAGCCAATGTCGCACGTGGCGACAAGGCAAGGTGGGCGGCTGCGACAGCTGCCTCTTTAACCGGAGAGGGGGAAGGACACTTTTGCTGTCTGTTTCTGTTTCCCACTCATAATTCTGTTTCTGTTTCCTGTTTTCCTTTTTATGTTTTTTCTTTTCTGTTTCTGATTTTCTGTTTCAGGGTCTCCTTCTTCTCCACCTACTTTGCTTATGTTCCTCTCCACTGCGCAGGACATGTTTCAACCCATGCCATGTCATGTGATGGCAACTCCTTGGGAGGATCCATACCTCCAAGGATTGTTTCCATTCAACCAGGAACCACCACGAAGGCTGGGGCGCACTGGAGGGTGGAGAGAGAAGAGGAGAGCGGTGGCCTGGTCACCCGGGAGCGAGCCCAGAAACCCTGATCCTGCGGCTGTTCGTGCATTCCTTGAAGCAGAACGTTGACGGGCGATGGAGCGCCAAACGAACAACACCACGCCCCCGCACGACGACTAAGCTCACGCATGCACAATGAGGAGAGAGCGCAGCCTGTTGTGGGAGTTCTGTACTGGCTTGTCTGGCAGCCAGAAAATTCAGTGCAATCATTGCCTCAAGGTGGTGAAAGGCGGGTACTACATAGGGCTGGGGTCGGTTACAACCGAAATCGGTTTTTTGCGGTTTCCCTCACAAAAAAACCGGTTGCAAACCAAACCGAAACCGGCTCTCGGTTTCACTTCAGTTCGGGTTTGACCCTAGCGACAATGACCTGCGGACCTCCACGATTCTGGGAGAACCTTTGGAACAATTGAAGCTGCACTTTCTGTCGTACACTTGAAACTTCTTGACCAGGGCATTGCGAGAATGAATTATGCCTCTGCATCATCTTTCCTCTCCGTTGCAAACCCTTACTTTTGGATGGTGTTACACTTGGCAGGAACACCAAAAACGTACAAACCACCCTCCCCGTGGAGAGTGGCAAACAAACTTCTGCGTGAGGAGAGAAAGCGCGTGGAGGAGCAACCACTCCCAATCCGACGGTCATGTGAAGCACGCGGTTGCACCTTGCAGAGTGGCGGGTGGACGGACATGAACCGACATGGCATCTTTGCTGTTCTTGCAGTGAACACTGACGGTGCGGTGTTCCTCTTTTCCGATGATGCAAGATGGAAGATCCATGATCCTGAGTACATTGCCGCCCTCATGCGCAAGACAATGGACGAGATCGGCCCACAACACATCGTCCACGTTGTCATTGATCCGGCGCCGGTGAACAAGAGAGCAGCAGCACTAATTTGTGCGCAAGAGCTGTATCGCCACGTGCTGTTCGCTTCATGCATCGCGCATAAGCTGGACAACGCTTAGGAGGACATGCACCGGCAGCTGCCATGGTTCAAGGAGGTGGTCAAGAAATCAGCGTTTGTGGTGGATTACTTTCGCAACCATCCCGCACCCGCTTCACAATTGGACGATTGTGCGGATGGGAAGAGACTTTTGCGCCTCGGGGATACGCGCTTTGCAACCAACTATCTCATGATCGACCGTCGTCTCGAGTTGCGCGGTCTTCTTGCGCAGGTGGTTGCTGCTGAACCTTGGCGTGGTGCACGGGTGACTGGGAGGAATGAACGTAGAAGGCGTAACGCGATTGAAAAGCTCGTCCTCGATGCGAGCTGGTCGAAGGATGTGCACGTCGTGCGCGACTCTATGCAGACGGTGTACAAAACCATTCGAGCTGTTGACAAGGATTTTGAGACTCTCATGACCATCCACAACACTCACGACACAGTTGTACGGGACAATGCACGAGTGGAGCCGCGGACCTCTATGGACGCATCGTGCATTGGAGAAGCGAAGGCAATCTTTCAGCCAAGGTAGACCGAGATGGGATAGAAGCGCGCAGCGCACGAGACTACTCGATTGCTGCACCCGCGCAACGTCGGTAAAGAGACAATCTTCACGAACAGTGTAGTCGCGCATACCGGGTGGGTAGCACCGGTCAACCGTCTCTACCCAAACGACCAACGCGCACAAGATGCTACATGGGTCGAGTTATGAAATCTGTGGGTTACGGGGAACATGTTGAGGCCAGCACATGTGACCGACCCCCTTAACGACCCAGTGAAGTTGCGCGAGGATGCAACAATGGAAGGAGACAGCAAGAGTGTCGCTAAGTGATGCTGACAAGGCTGAGGGCTGGTGGATGAAGTGGGGGATGCACAGCATGCCAAAACTATATGGCATGTTCAAGCGCCTCAGTGCACAACCAGTGACGTCCTCAGCATGTGAATGGAGCTGGAGCACGCATAATCTCATCCACAACAAGCGTCGTAACCGATTGCTGTCGAAGCGGGTCGAGGACCTCGTGTACGTGAATCACAACCTGCGCATTCTGCGCAATCTGGCAAAGACGAAACTGATATGGTCGAGAAAGCCATGATTTCTTTGCCAAGTGCTGATGAGGAGAGTGAGGTGGTGGATGTGGCAAGAGAGGTGGAGAGCATCTATGATCCAGCACTTCGCATTTCACGAGCCTTGCAGGACTTGTACACTGCAGATCTGGAGCCACGTGATTTCGTGCAACATGAAGTCGATGGGTTTGACGATCTGCGAGCTGCGAGTGGATCGGACAACAGTGTGGTACTGGAGGAGGATGGGGAGGACGATGATGAGGACTATGTGAGCGAGGGTTTTGAGGTCCAGTTTCAAGACTCTGTGCTGTTGCCTGCGCGTATCACACGTGTCGCAGCAGCAAACTTGACTTTCAAGGAAACGGCTGCGCTCGTTGAAGGGTTGCCAACCATGCATGTCACACGATCACGCTGACAACTTGTGTTGCAGGATGGAGATGATGATGATGCTAGCGAGGGTGAGGAAGCAAGGAAGGAAGTTGTAGAGGGCACGCAAGACACTGGCAGGAATGCATCAGAGACAGGAGTTATTGCAGAGCAGAGTGCTCTTGTGTCTCCTGTGGTCGATGGAGACCGTCCAGTAGAGTGATAGGATGAACACGTTGCTATAGGACGAAACCGGGTACATGAGTACCATTGTAGGACTTAGCCGCATACCTTTCCTTCGAGGGGTGGGCCTAGAGGGGGGGGTTAGAGAGGCATGGACACTAATGATATGAGGTGTCCATGACCGGGCGATGACGGTGACTTGTTGCTATGACGAATACTGGGCTCATTGTGCTGTTGGAGTGATCCTATAGCACGTAGGCCTCAATCTGAGCAATCTGTCAACTTGAACCTGGTCCATGCTCAAAGTCGTGCTTTCAAAATTCTATGGATTTTTTGTCACGTTTTGCATACCATTATGGTGTTCCTTGCATTGCATTGATGTTGTTCTTTTCTCCCAAAATATTCCTACCATGTTGTGATCTTGTTTGAATAATACTCGCCTTATTCACCATTAAGACCCGCCTTAGTACTTGAGGCGTGCCTTACGTATTATACTTAAGTAATCGAGTACCTCTAACACTGCTCGAAACCCTTACTCATGTAATCCTTGTCATTGTCCTCCTCATCTTCCTGAACAACCACACTGTTTTCCAATCCACATGCCGATACCAGATTGTCAAACCCATCGGCTTCGTGTAGGACGACATCACGTGGCTCCAGGTCCACGGTGTACTAGTCTTGCAAGACACGTGAAATGCGAAGAGTTGGATCATAGCTGTTGTTCACCTCTCCCGCCATATCCACCACCTCACTTTTTTCCTCCGCACTTGGCAAGGGTATCATGGTCTTCTCGGCCATCTCAGGCTTCCTCTTTGCCAGAATGCGAAGAATGCACAAGTTATGGTTCTTGTACACGAGGTGCTTGATCTGCTTTGACAGCAGCCAGTTGCAACCCTTGTTGTGGATGAGGGCATGTGTGCTCCACTATCGCTCGCATGCTGAGGACGTTACTGGCTGTGCACCTAGGCGTTTGAACATGTCATACGTCTTTGGCGTGCTGCGCATGTCGCACTTCATACACCAACCCTCAGCCTTATCAGCATCACTCAGCGGCACTCTTACTGCATCCTTCAATGCCTCCTCACGCAACTTCACTTGGTCGTCAAGGGAGTCGATTACATGTGCTGGTCTCAACATGTTCCTTATCAGCCACAGATTTCAAAACTCAGTATATGCAGCATATTGTGCGCTCTAGGTGTTCGGGTAGAGGCGGTTGACCAGCAACACCCACCTAGTATGCGCGACTGCATTGTTTGTGAAGATAGCATCTTTTTCGACCTTGCGTCGATGCAACAGATGAGCAGCATCATGTACTGCACGTGTTTTGCCCATCTCGGCCTACCTCGCCTCAAAGATTGCCTTCGCCTCTTCAATACACGATGCATCTGTGGAGGTCTGTGACTCCTCTCGTGCATATCCTACACAACTTTGTTCAGCGTGTTGTGGATGGTCATCACAGATTCAGAATCCTTATCTGCGACTCGAATGGCTATCTACACCGACTGCATGGAGTCACACACGACACGCACATCCTTCCACCAACTCGCGTCCAGCAAGAGCTTTCTAATCATGTTACGCCTTCTACATTCATTGCTCCTGGTTAGTCGTGCGCCACCCACGGTTAACAGCAACCACCTGCACAAGAGGTTCACGCAACTCGAGAAAACGGTCAATAGTTGGTTGTGAAGTGTGTCCCCAGGGCGCAAAAGGCGCTTTCCATAAGCGGCATTGTCCAGTTGTGCTGCTGCTATGCTGTAGTTGCAAAAGAAGTCCATGAACGCTGTCTTCCTGACCACCTCCTCGAACCATGGCAGTAGCCGATGCATGTCTTCCAAGGCATTGTCCAACTTATGGACGATGCATGAAGCAAACATTACATGTCGGTACGAGTATTGCGCACAAAGAAGTGTCGCTGCTCGCTTGTTCACCAACGCCCCATCCATGACAACCCTGCACCATGTGTTGTGGGCCGACCTCGTCCTTAGAAGACGTGCCTTAAGTACTACCGCCTTAAGCACATTATTCTTTGATAAGACGCGCCTTATTCCAACACTAGTGGGTGGGGGGAGGGGGGGTGGGGGGGGGAGGTTAGGGGGATGAAAAATTGGGGGGGACCCAAGTCCGTATACCTCACCATGTCCATCACGCCTGCGCGCACAAACACACAGCCAGCCNCTGCACCATGTGTTGTGGGCCGACCTCGTCCTTAGAAGACGTGCCTTAAGTACTACCGCCTTAAGCACATTATTCTTTGATAAGACGCGCCTTATTCCAACACTAGTGGGTGGGGGGAGGGGGGGTGGGGGGGGGAGGTTAGGGGGATGAAAAATTGGGGGGGACCCAAGTCCGTATACCTCACCATGTCCATCACGCCTGCGCGCACAAACACACAGCCAGCCTCGTTCTATCCGAGAACTAAATCAGACACGTCAACTCTTCCGCACCATTGCAAATCATACCGGCCTTAAGGTCAGCCCCACAAAGACAGTGATCTTGCCAATAGGAAATCACACGTATTCCCGCCCCACCGCCATACCCTATCTCGCACGAACCAGTGCGCATTCTTGGCATACAATTCCACTCTGTTCCAGAAGGTCGGTCAACTTGGGAACCAATCCTCAGCAAGATCAGAAATGCCATACCACTTTGGAACAACTTCCGAAGCCCACTTCGGACCAAGATCGTAGCGATTAATTGTTACTTAACCCCTAAATTTCTCTATTACTCTTACACCCTCCCACCCCCACCCGACCTCCTTCAATCTCTCACAACTTCACTCACCCAATTCCCCTCCTCCCACAGAGTCCCAGAAGATCCCAAAAAATTTATACACCTTTACACGCACAAAACCATCATATGCCCGACCAAAGAACATGGACTTCAGGTCAAGTGGCCAACACACCTCATCCGCGCTCAAGGCGCCAAATGGGTATACGATTTCCTCAGCCCCTCCAGAGCGAAATGGAAACAAACGGTCCTAGACACACAACAGTTTCCAAAGAAAGGACATTTTTTCTTCTCCCACCCTGCAATACTTAACCTTCGTATCTTAAGCATCAGCAATAGATGGCGAAGGAATTTCTCCGACTTTCTCGCAACAAACCCACCTATCCTCCCTCCAAACCTCACCTGGCCAGACATCAGCCTGGAATATATTGCATACAACAGACACCTCCTGAACTCTAATGCACAACCTTTCGGCATCCCCACACGAGAGAGGTTCTTGCTTACTCAGGGAATCCAGATCCGACATCTCTTTCATAGAGACACTCTTATTGAAGCCCTAGGCAAAGAGCCAACACGAAGCCAACAGTCAGTACTCGATGAGGTTAGACAGAATCTCCCCCTCAGTTGGGTTGCCGTCATGTCCAACCCACCCCTTGTAACAGAAATATCCACGTACACTCAATACGTCACTCTCTCGTCCCTCACTGGCCTCCCCCTAGGCATCATCTTTAAGCTACACCAACGCGGGAACCAAATATGGGGCTCACCCCTACAGGTGTGCACCGTCACGGGCAAACTATACCCACACTCATGGGCCACAGCACGTCTTTCGTACGGGCATGCAAGCCCACCGGTGTATGTCCGCAAAGGAATTTTCCTTGGCACACCTCACCAACAAGACGTCCCAAGTTATCGACTTGGAAAAGTCGATGCAACCTTTCACGCCCTTTATAGAACATTCCTAAGCAGCGATAAACCATCTGCAACACACAAATCAAAATGGGAAGAGAACTACCCCCGCATTCAATTTCACTGAAACCATATACATAGCAACATTAGAAATTCCCCTCTCAGACTTCGAACACAAGATGTCATGCTTCGCATCCTTTACCGCTCCATCCAAGTCAACAACCGATACCGCTTTCTTCCCCCACCATCGTCCTCCCTTTGTCCACGGTGCAATATGCCTGAAACAATCGAACATTGCTTCATCCAATGTCACAGCCTCCAACCAATCACATTGCGCCTCCGCTCCCTTTTCAAAGCCTTCTTCCCCAATCTCAATCCACACATACCCAATCTCCTCTTTGGCCCAACCACTGTCACACAAGAACAAACGATATGGGACATCACTCGTGCCACAATCCTCCATCGTATTTGGCATGAACGATGGGCACAACCCACGTGGAACCCCATACCCACACTCGTTGCCACCATACCCCATGATATTCAAAATCACCTACAACATGCGGCGCTTCGAACCAACAACCTTCCATCAGGACGACGGAAAATACGAAGTATCCAGGCTCTACACACGGCTGTCGCAAACGCCCCTTTCTTGTGCAATGCACGGAAAGCCAGGGCCACCACCATTATCCAACTCACTCCCAATTTCCACCGCTGGTGGAAACATCCCTCCATCTACTGTCTGTCATAATTTTTGGGGGGCCGGGTTCAATTCCCGGGCTTGTTTTGGTGTCTAGGAGACCCCCCCGTTCCCAACGGTTACGACCAAGGGACAAAAACAACAAAAAAAAACAAAGGGGCAGGGTTCAGTTCCCGGGCTTGTTTTGCTGGGGCGGTGCTCTTTGACCCAGAGGGGCTTCCTCTTGCCTCCTCCTGGGCGCGCCTCCCAGGGGAGGTCACCAACAACGATGCTGAGTATGCCGCCCTCCTGGCGGGTATGGAGCTGGCCCATGAGCGGGGCATACGAGGACTAGTCGTTGTAGGTGACTCGCGATTGGTTATCTCCCAGATGGGGGGCTCGGCGAGGGTCTTGGTGGATAGACTGCGGCGCCGACGGGATGCTGCACGAGCAGTGGCTGAGGGGATCGGCCCGATCTTCTTCCAGTGGATTGGCCGGGAACTCAATGGCGTTGCGGACTACCTGTCGAGGATGGCGCTGCGGCTGCAGGTGCCGAGTAGCCGACAGGTGACGGGAGTCCCGGACGACTTGGTGGCGCACCACGCTGAGACGCTTTTGGTCACGCAGGAGTTGGTGCTGCAGGGCTTGGAGGGGCTCCAGCAGAGACACCAGGCATCCCCAGATGGCATCTCCCCCGATGTCTCCACCGCCTGGGAGAGCTTAGAGGGCTTTGCCTGGGAGCGGCTTGGGGGTGCAGTGCGTTCCGCTGGTGGGGATTGGGAGCATATGGTGCAGGCTCCCGCTGTACTAGCTCGACTCTATGGTACTGTCCGGCGCCGGGTGAGCGCACTCTTTCAGCGCTGCTGCTCTTGGTTCCTAGAGCCGGACCTCGCCCCGGACATGCTCTGCGACCGATGGATGCTCCTTCTCCACTTCCAGGTGCTCATCTGCAGGGTCCCTTCTCTCCAGGAGCAGCTGGGCGACCCGGCCTTCCGTTAGGGTCCACTCGGCCCACCCCCGCGAGCGCGTCGGGGTGCATCGGAGGCGCGGCTCCATGCCGGCATGCGCTCCATCGACGACGTGGTGTTGGAGCGGTGTGTTCGCTTTGAGGTCGGTGAGTGGGCTGGCCTGCTCGAGGAGTCATGTGAGGCGGTGCGCCCGGCCCAGCGCCCATGGGTGGCAGCCCTCCTCTCTACCAGGCAGGCGGCAGCGGCCGCACAGGGGGAGGCAGCGGCGAGGGCACGCCAGCGTGCGGCCAGCCTGGTCCACGCTGGTGCGCTCACGCGAGCGATGCAGCAGTTTGAGGAGCGCCCGCCGGCGGCAGGGACAGTGCGGACCCTGGCTGCCCTGCGAGAGCGACACCCGGCATCCCCGCTATCCATTCCAGGGTGGGTCGAGTCTTTCCAGGTCCAAGGCGGGGGAGCTGCGGGGGTGACTGAGGAGATGGTGAAGGAGGCACTACGTGATGCACCTCGGGGTTCTGCAGCGGGCCCTTGGGGTTTGACCACTGACCTCCTACGCGACCTTGCCTTGGACTCTGCGTGTGGTCTGGAGGGCCTGACAGGGGTTCTACGGGCTATGCTTGATGGCTCTATGCCACGGGCGGCGACGGAGTGCTTGGGCCGCAGCCCAAGCGACGTCCGCAATGCCTTCAACGAGGTAGAGCGGGCTTCGGTTTTTTAGGCAGTGCGTGACCGGGGCCTGGGGTCGTGGATCCCCTTCCTTCACCAGTTCTACACCCACCCTGCGCAGCTCCTCTTCTTCGGCGTCAGTGCGCCGGCGGTGTTGGAGAGCGCTCGTGGTGTCCGCCAGGGGGACCCCCTGGGACCGGCACTATTTGATTTGGCCTTGGCGCCAGTCTTGGAGGCGGGGACCCAGCGACTAAGGGGTGCGCAGGGGTCTTGTCACGGGCACGTGGGGGCCTTCCAGGATGACGCGACCGTGACGGCCCCACCTCAGCTTCTTGCCGCCGCCTTCACTGCCATGACTGAGGCAGCTGCACTCCGTGGCTTGCACATTCAGCCGCGGAAGTGCCTTCTCTTGCGGTGCTCGGAGGCAGCCATCCCGCCGGTGCTAGCGGCCTTGCCTTGTCGTCGAGATGGTGTGGTTTTGCTGGGGTGTCCGGTGGGCACAGCTGAGTTCCGGAGTCGGTGGGCAGCAGGGTGGCTGCAGGAGCAGTTGCGCGGCCTTCCCCAGCTATGCCGGATGGAGGATGTCCAGGCGGCCATGCTGCTGCTCCGCCTGTGCTTCATCCCTCGGGTGGACTTCTGTGTGCGGGCACTCCCGCCTGACGACAGCTAGCTGTCCATCCTGCACCGCTTCGACACAGCCATCTGGGAGGCGGTACTCCAGCTTCTGCAGGTTTCACCAGCCACACAGGTGGGGTCTGTGGACCACGAGCTACAGCGCCTGGCCCACTTGCAGTCTCAGTTGCCCTTTGCCTTCGGGGGAGCTGGATTGGTTGGGGCGCGAGACCGTGCTCCTCTGGCCTATGCCTGCGCTACTGGT
Source organism: Penium margaritaceum (assembly GCA_023375785.1). Classification (NCBI taxonomy): domain Eukaryota; kingdom Viridiplantae; phylum Streptophyta; class Zygnematophyceae; order Desmidiales; family Peniaceae; genus Penium; species Penium margaritaceum. Next base: position 28,404 of record SZWC01017970.1, on the reverse strand, counting down.
AGTCTACTCCCTGCCCTCTCGAGCGAGTTCGCGCCTTTCCTGCCAGCAGCCTCTGCGTTGGAACATCTGGCCCCGGGATGGGACCTGGTGCAGGAGGAGCTTCCCTTACCTGTCTTTCAGGCCTTGCCCACTGTAGAGACGTTGCAGCAGAGTTCCTCCGCTGGCTTGTATCAGAGCATGTGTCGGCTGTGGTACTCTCTTCGGCGGGAGGGGTGGATGGCGGAGGTTGGGGAGCTGCACCGGCGGCGCTGTGGCTGTGCCGAGGAGGGGGGGCGCCCGTGCACCTCACGCAGCGGATGTGTGCGTCACGCCCACCAGCGGTGCTGGGCGACGGTGACGAGGGGCAGTGCTCTCTGGCTGCAGGCCACCCCGTCTGGCCCTCGTGACCGGACGTACATCTCTCCAGCAGACTACCGCCTTCACGCTCAGCTCTGGCTGGGTCTCCCACTTCCACACTTGCTGCTTGCAGGGATGGACGGCCTGGACCCGACCGCAGTTACCAGGCGGCGGAGTGGAGGCGCGATTCAGCGCGTCCACAACGCCATTCGGGACGAGCTGGCAGGTGTCTTTCGGGAGCACCGTCTGCTTCACACGGTGGAGAGTGGAGGGGCAGAGGGCCTGCAGGCAGGTGGTGCGGGCGAGCCGCGGTCGGATCGGACACTGACTGACCCCGAGTCAGGCCTCACGTGGGTGCTGGACGTCACCACCGTGAACCCCCATGGGGTCCGTGCTACGGGGCCTGGCTCGGCAGTCATTGCGGCAGAGAAGGCTAAGGTGAGCCTGTACTCTGTGGTGGAGGGGAGTGGTCGGCAGATGCGACCGCTGGCCTGGGAGACCCTTGGGGGCCTCGGTGATCACTTCTGGTCCTTTCTGGCCCGCCTCGCCAGAGTCTGCCTAGCACGAGGGCCGCGCCGCTGCTCGGAGGAGGTCTTCGAGCGTTGGGCCCAACGGGCCGTCTCTGCCCTTGCCCAGCAGGTCTCCATCGCGGGCATTCGCAGCCAGTGTGCCGCAATACGCTTCCATGGCGTGGTTCATTGCGCAGCTGCAGACCCTCGGCCTGAGGAGGATGTTCTTCCACTGGCGCACGGGCTGGGTTTGCCTTGTGCCCTCACTCTGTCAGATCTTTGTGCCTTTGAACCGGTCTTTGCCGGTACTTAGCTACTTAGCTGCTTCTCACTTTTTACTTACCACTGTTCATGTGCCGTTGGTGGCGGCCCCTTTTATACCCCGTAGATGTGCCGGTCAGGGGCGGCGTTCTTCATCATTTCTAGTAAAAAGCAA
>SZWC01017969.1:28694-51934 GCA_023375785.1 Penium margaritaceum | reverse complement strand
GGGGGGGGGGGAGAGAAACGGGGGGAAAGAAGTTTACAGGCTCACACCAAGTGAATCACTGGTATGAACACAGCACTGGATTCAACAGAGTGCCGGATTCAAGAAGGAATGCCATAGCACTAGTAGCCGTGCCTAGCACCGGCTCATAGCGCCACATGGCTTGGGCATGTGATTAGACGAAAGTGGTGGCTTGTGCCACCGATCATCTCGGCACGGGCAAAGCGTGGTGCTACCTCGTCAGTGCTGTGGCGGCGGCTACGAAAGCTCGGCACGTCGTGACCGCCAACGTGCAAGTACAGACAGACACTGCCGCGTGAAGACGAAGGAACGAGAGGCTGGTTTCCTAGACGAAGACATTTTAGGGTTGGGCAAATTGACCACATATTCCACGTTTCGAAGTGGTCCGTACAAGTGTCCCTGATCTCAAAGCTTTCAACCCGCCTGTAATGGATTCGACGGAATCCTTGGCCAACTAGGCCAAAACCGCGGTGCATGAGGGTCTCCGACCCTCAAGCCATCCCGTCTCATTGCCCACAGTCCCAGGTGACCCCGCTCGGGCCACGTGGCTCCTTCGACCGGTCGGCGTAGCACTGCCACGCTACATTTGGTCTAGAGTGCCATTTATGTACTCTGTTTGTCCATCAATTTGAGGGTGAAACGCTGTCGACAGTTGCGACTCGCTGCCAAAGTACTCGTGCATCTTTTGTAAGAAGTTACTACCAAATTTGTGATCTTGTTCAAAGGTAATGTGCAACATCAAGCCGCGGTACTTCACCACACCCTCAAAGAAGACACAAGCGGTCTCCTCTGCGTTCTCATCAGTGGTTGTAGGAATGAAGTGTGTCATCCATGTGAGATGATCCACAACCACCAGTCTTGTATCGTGATCACGAGCCGTGTCCAGAAGACCAGTAATGAAGTCCATGCTGACGCACTCCCATGGAGTCCCAAGAATGGGAAGCTGTTGGAGAAGTCTAGCGGACTTCCTGTTACTAGCCTTATTTTGAAGACATAGGTTGCATGTCATGCAATACTTACGGACATCGACACTCCATCCTGGCCACCAATAATGGTGCGAGAGTGCCTGTCTGGTCTTTCCAGGTCCCACATGACCTGCAACCGGAGGGTCGTGGAACTGGGAGATAATCTTCGCTCAAAGGCCTCCTGATTTTGACACAACTTGTTCTCCATGCCAATAGACTCCGACGGTTTCCACCAATCCGTGTTTTTCTAGGTTTTGAGAGCCTTGAAACCAAGAATCTACACAATATCCCATCCGGATTCTGTTAACAAAACCATTGTAGTGGATCATCTCTCAAGGTGGTTGCCGCATGGGTGGGGGGGGGCTCTAGTGTTTGCACGGTTGCTGTCGCAATGGCCCAAAAACACCCACCAACCTTGGTGGTTGCCTTAATTTCCACTGGTTTCTAGCTTAGTGGATTCACCACATTGAAGCGTCCTGGTCGATACTCCCAGCTGAACGAGAATTGGCTAAGGTATTCGCTCCAACGCATGTTGTCTTGACAGGTTTGGTTGCATTTGGAAAAACACCAATGGGTCATGGTCGGTCACAACCATCACACACCCTCTGGCATCATCAAGGTAGAAATGCCACATCTTGAAAGCGTGTACTATCGCAAGGCGCTTTTCATCCCCAGTGGTGCATCACGTTTCAGCGGGGATGAGCTTCTGGCATTCACATGCAACTGGGTGACCGTTCTGCATGAGGAGAGCTCAGAGTCCTACTACCGACGTATCACATCGAACATCTCACGGATGCGATGGAGTTGGGAGAGCTAAGACGGGTGCTGTGGATAGAATCTCTTTGACTTTAAGAAAGGCGATGTCGTGATCAGATGTCCTTGCCCAAAGCACGTCTTTTTGCATGAGCCTGGTTAGCGGTGCTACTAGGGTCAAACACCCTTGCATAAACTGTCGAAAGTAGTTTGTAAGGCCGAGGAAAGACCGAGTCTTCCCGACATTTTCTGGGCGTGGCCAGTCCACCAGGGCTTGGACCTTACGCGGGTCGACACATATACCGTCCTTCCGACAATTTGTCCAAGGTATTTGAGCTCATCTTGTGCAAACTTGTACTTGCTCATTTTTGCGCAGAACTTCTGTTCCGGAATGATCATGAGGAGATGGCGCAGATGTTTTATGTACTTTTCCATATGTTTGGAGAAAACCGGGATATTGTCCTGGTAAACCAAGACAAACTGACCGAGTTGCTTGGCAAACATTCGGTTCATTTCTCCTTGGAAGGTTTCCGGGGCATTCGTTAGCCCGAAGCATAACACCCAAAACTGACAGTGTTCCATGTGCGTTCAAAACACAGTTGGTGGCACATCATTTTCTGTGATGCAAATTTGATGGTGTCCTTGAGACAAATCCAAGGATGAGAATACTTTTACCCTTTGGTGTTGGTCAAATAGGTCCTCAATCTGTGGTAAGAGGAATGGATTTTTCACCGTCAGCTTGTTCAGTGCACAATAGTCTACGCACATGCGTAAAGCACCATCTTTTTTGTTCACAAAAATGATCAGCGCACCATATGGCAAGCTACTTGGCTCAATCCACCCCTTTCCAAGGTACTCTTTGATTTGGCGCTCGGCCTCTCGCCCTCTGCCGAGATAAGGCAGTGGATGGGTCTAAACGGAGGAGGCGCCTTTGGCTGCAGTGGAATCGTGTGGCCCATGTGTTGTTTTAGCAGAAGCCCTACCAGCGGGTCTTGGAATACATCCAAGAACTCTACCAATAGACATTTGATCTTTTGTGGCATGTCTTCCTTCATGTCTTCCTCCACGTTTTGTAGTTGGGCCAAGAAGTATCGACAACCTTTTCAGATGCGTCTCTTGACCTGCATAACGGACAAACTGGCATGGACATTGAGTCCTGTCGATGACAATTCCGTACTCAGAAATAGCGTAAAGCGACGCTGTCCTTTTCGGAGGATCAAACGCTTTGATTCAAAGTGCATGAGAGCCTTGTTTTCATGGAGCCAGGAATCACCTAGCACCATGTAAAGCGGGTCAAGAAGGTTGAGTACCTTCAACGTAACACTTTGTGGGTATCCTTGAATACAAGTTTTTGCGTTGTAGGTACCAATCACGGGTACCGTATGGTTGTCACCAACAACAACTGTGCCATTCAATGGCTCGTACTTTATGCCAACATGTCGGGTGAAGCCAAAGCTGACAAATGAGTCATCTCCTCCAGTGTTAGCAAGTACGTTCATGGGAGCACCAGCTAGGTGTCCTTTGAACTACATCATCATGTAGCCCCCACTCTTCTGAGTGAACAGGCTCGATGATGGCATACTGATATTGTGATAAACACAAAATCTAGATGGCAGGCGCCACAGCTCCCATGATTCACCTACTCAAGTCCACATCTTGTGGGTACGTGTAAAGTCACCAAGCACCCTCCTGTCCTTAAATATGACTAGGTCAAAATCATCGAATAAGGGTACAACAAACGTGGTTGAACTCATCTCTTTCATGGCATTTGCTTCAAGCATTATGTCTGATAGTTCATGCACAGTGGACGGTGTCGCCACATCTAGGCAGGTTTGGTCATACATCTCGTCCGGTGATGTAAGGTTTAGTGGGCAATGTCGATCAGCAAGTGTAGAATGAGGTTCAATGAGGGGGGAGAAAACAACAGAGAAATTTGAACTCGTCAATCTTTAAATTGTTTTACATCCTCATCTGAAAACATGAATCCATACTTGTGGTCCACATGTACCCATGAGTGGTCCCCACTAGCGTTACTGAGGGGTGGAGAAAACCCGCGCCATGACCTTGTCCATTTGCATGGTCGTGTCCATTGTTGTGGCCGTGGCCTTATCCACGGCTCTGTCTGTGGCCTCCTACTGCGGCAACCCCACGCGGTGCTACGCTTGCACCCAATGTTTCTGGCTCTTTTCCACCACTAGCTGCCTCAGGGCACTGAGCCTTGAAGTGTTCGGGCTGCATGCAGTCGTAGCACAGTGCCTCGTGGAAGGTCGTGTTACGATACTGACGTGCCACCTACAACTCGTCATTGTCATGGCCACGCTTGTGGTTAAAGGGTTTGTTCCCACCAGTCTTCTTAGCTGGGGGATTTGCAGGCTGCTTGCCCTTGACCTTGCCTTGCTACCTGGCTGTCCCTCCAGCCCCTACAACACCCATGCATATATCCCAGCCTTTTTTGTGCAGGCACATTTGACCGTGCATCCGAGTATTGCTTTGGGTTCACCGAATACACTTTGTAGTCTTGCAACGCCCTGCAGCTTGTCCAAGCTTGGCCTGTTGCGGTCGTGGTGGTCTTGTCATTTGGCTTCTCGTTGGCAAGACTATCGTTCAATTACTCTAGCAACAAGCACTCTGGATACTTGAAGGTCTGGGCACCGTCGCTCACGGTGAAGCTTTTGGTCTCCTCCACGAGAACGGAGAACTCACTCAAGTAGGTCTCGAGGAAGTAACCCATATGCCTAAAATCTTTCATCTTGTGGAAGGCACGCTGCACCTCCTCATGCTGGGTACACATATTACGCATGATTGCGTAGAAGGATTCCCACAGCATGGGCTGCCACTCAAGGTGAGGCCTCTGCGCACTCCACTCCTTGACCACGTACTTCAAGAGCTTATCTTCAAGCCGCGTAGTGGCAAGGTCATCCCACAAACTGAGTGGAGCCTTGTAGACGCGTAGGACGTGCGCCATGCGGTTCAACCACTCAGTCAGCTTGACGTCCTTCCGAAAGATCTCCACAATATGGAGGGAGGACGTGTTCATGACCGGCCCCAAGGTCATCAAGGCAGGCGGGTCCTCGTTGCCCTTGGCGGTGGCATCAGCATCTACAGTGCGCTGCTACTCCTACATCCGCACAAGGGTCACACTCTGGAACGCCTTATCAAGGTCATCGCACCAGCGGCTTGCCTCAAGAGCGGCGAGGCGTTGCAAATGGCGGTCACGGTCAAGGTCCGTGATGCTCTGCCCGATGTGGGCTAGCAGATTGATAGATGCAAACTTTAGTTCTGATGTTGTTAGAGCATCGGGGATAGCCTCAAGGGCCTCGCTCTATCCGTACACCTTTACCCACTATAGGAGGGTATAGTTCGCGTACACTCCTCCTAGAAGTCCCACCTTTTTGAGAAGGCTATCATCCACGACGGCGCTTGCCTGGGTATTAGCTTACCGCATTGCAGCCACATCGTAGGAAGGGGAGTCTGTCCCCACTCCTCTTCGTGGTGGTGCGTTCCCACCGTCGGTGGTGATCTTGAGTCGACTCGCCGCCTCGACAACCAACTCGACAAGCCTGCGGCGGTGTGGCAAAGTGCCTTCGTGGAAATGTCACCCGGATAACTTTTGCGGGAAATACCCACATGGCTGCTTCCAGTGCCTTTGCTGCTCTCGGCAACCTTGCTGCTGTCGATAGCTTCAGGCGATGCGGCGAGAGCCTCGCCCTTCACGAGCCATCGGCTTGAGTTTGCCGCATGACAATGGCGATGATCATGATCCTTATGGCCTTCGTCATCGTCGGCGTAGTGCTCTTCGTCGGGGTCCCCCTGTGAGAGATTCTCCTCCAGCGTATCGTATGTCTCATGGGGATTGCAAACGTGTGCGTCGACGTACTTTTTGAGTACTTTTTCGGCCTCTGTACGCTTCTCGATGTCGCCAAGGTTGGCACCGGTTACCTTTGGCGGTATGGTTGCCTTTGGTTTGGCAACCGTGCTCGTGGTGGTGGCTCCCTAAATTTGGAGTCCGCCAAAAGCGTGTGGTGAGGTCATCACCACCTTTCTCTTGTTGGTCTTCGACGGTCCGGCACTTGCCATCTCGTCATCCATGCAACTAGCACGTGAAGACCGTTGTGAGGATCACCCCACCACTTTGAGGAGGTTTCGCCTCCCAAAGTGTGCGTTCTCTCACAATCGGTGAGGCAATCATAGATTTGATTTCTAATTTCCTAGGCCGCCACGGTGGGAACAACCACGTGGTAGAAAAAGACAAATTTTCTAGGCCATCACGGCTCGGCATAAGGACGTGGATTTTAGGCAAAATTCGAAGTCGTGACTCACGGCACTAGGAAAGATTAGAAAACCTAAAGAAACAAGCAATTACAAGATCAAGAAGCTCTAATAGTTTGAGCACCGCTCAACAAGGTAAGAGGGGGTAAGGGGTTAAACTCTAATTAAAATTTTGCACCCCCTCACACACCCTCCTCACTAATCTTAAGTCCTCTTGCCTTCTTGTCATCTTGTGTTCTGGTCTTCCTTGGCCTCTTCTTGTGCCTTCTTGGCGCACCTTGCCCCCCCTTGGAGGTGCCTTCCTTGTACTCCACGGCAATGTGGCGGCCTCCAAAAATCCTAAAAGTGGGGCCTTTCTCCTTTTTCTTTTTCTCTCAGACCGTGAGAGTCTCTGGTATTGGGGAAAGGCACTGCCCCAATTTTAGGTTGAGGAGGAGGAGAGGGAGCCTTGAGAAGAGGGGAAAAGTAGGTGGTTTTGGGGATGGATACTCCCTATCCCGTCCCAAATAATTCTTCTAGCCGACTGGGATTGAGAAGGGGATGTGGAGAAGAAGTCCCAAAAAACATAGCTCTTCTCTAGCTTCCTAACGTACTTTACGACGCTTCAAATGCTGAAGCATAGATGTCGTAGTCCCTTCTGGCATTATTGTTGCCGCTTATAGGAGCCGGCGGCATTTTGTATACGTCGTAGCGGCCGTTTCCGTTGAATCCTAAGTCGCGGGGGTTGTTTGGCTCTGAGAACCATTGTAATGGGCCGGAACCTCCAGCTCGTGCTCTGAAGCCGTTGTCAGAGTTCGCGGAATGGCGTTCTCAGTCCGTGTCAGGGGTTTACCCCCTTTGCAGGACTGAGGGGCTATCGTTATCAATGNCCGCTTATAGGAGCCGGCGGCATTTTGTATACGTCGTAGCGGCCGTTTCCGTTGAATCCTAAGTCGCGGGGGTTGTTTGGCTCTGAGAACCATTGTAATGGGCCGGAACCTCCAGCTCGTGCTCTGAAGCCGTTGTCAGAGTTCGCGGAATGGCGTTCTCAGTCCGTGTCAGGGGTTTACCCCCTTTGCAGGACTGAGGGGCTATCGTTATCAATGACCCAGAGCATAGAGACTCGAATGTTTTGAGTCTCCAGAGGTCCAATTCTGTTTTTAACCTTATCCTTAGTTTTGGGACCCAAACCGGGGTTTTTTCCCTTGAACTCATGCGTTCGCAGGAGTTATTTTGTTGTTTTATGTCGATATCTGTGGCAAACAAAATTTGATTTATGTTTGTGACGTTCTGGTGCAAAATCTTTGCGTGCAAGGCACGCCGGCGATTTCACACAAGGATCTCTCGTCTTTTGTCCCTCGTCCACCTCCCTCGTCCTCGCTCGATTGCTTGTGAGGAGGGCGAGTGGGGGCAAGGGCATGAGGCCACGAGGCCTCGCCCACGAGGCCCTTACAGCCCCTCAGCCGTCGATCCGGCTGAGGTCGTGATCGGCGGCTGGCGGCTGGCCAGCTGGTGGCCGGCTGGTCACTTGGCCGGCCGCCAACCGCCCAGCCGGCCGGCAGCCAGCAAATTGGTGGGTGTCTGCTAGCTCTCGCTGACGCGAGGGGTGGTGTGCAACCACCCCTCGCTTCAGCGAGGAGGGAGGGCCAAACCGGCCCTCCCGCTACGTCGTGTTACCATGGCCGTATCCAGTACTGCTAGTGCCGTACAGTCCAGCTCTGCTAGCGTGATGCCACCGACTGACCTTGTCACCACTCTTCAGTAACAGGTTGACGACCTGCGGACACTCCTGGCCACCTTTCAGTCCTTCCAAATTGCCACAATCTAGCCGCCTCTTTGTGGCTAGCCTTGTCCAATCATTTGTGTCGTGGCCCAGACAGTAGCCCAGTAACACTAGTAGCATTAGGAGCAGTCTGTGCCCAGTGTCATTGGGTCCCTAGGCACTGTAGCCAATACTCAGCGTAGGTTGAAGGATTCTGAGACACCACCATCCCACCTTGAAGTTGAAGAGTTTGCATCATGGGAGCTACAGTTTTGCTCGTGGGTTGAGGCTGAGGGTGTGTGGCCCTACTACACCCTGAAGTACAACTCCTCCATTCTTGAGCAGTTGTTCGACGCAGGCCGTACAACTAGGGTCATTGTCTTCACCGCACCAGAGAGTGATCGCACTGACCTTGAGCCCTTCATCGACGATCCTACTGCTGGCACCGACCCTGACCCTTGTGAGGCATGGAGTACCATCACATATCCCTACCGTCCTTTTAGCCAGGCTGTGGTCAGTCGCCTCTTGAGGAGTTTTAGTGACCTCAAGATGGGTGACTCAGAGTCTCTCATTGCCTATTGACGCTACACACAGGATCTTCTCCGTTGGCTTGGCAAGGCTGGGCTCGCCTGTGCAGTCCACTCCTCTCACCATCAAGAATGACGAGACTCCCAACAACGCGAAGATCCTCGTCAACTTTGACCTCGAGATCTTGGAGGTCATGGCGTCTTAGAGCACTCTGATGTCCTAGTTCTATTCTTTGTTGTTGGACTCGGAGGAGACGGTTCATGCCACTCGCCTGCGGCTTTGACACACGGAAGCATTAGTAGTAGTCAGTTTTGCCTCTCCTACGCCTTCGTCGACTGGGATCTTTGGTGCCGCCGGAGCCACACGTGGCAGTGGCAGCGTTAAGGAGGGACGTGGGAAGAAGGGGAAGGGCAAGACTTAGCAAATTTCCGGTAACAGCTCATCCCGTAGCAACTCTCTTGTCTGCCACAACTATGGCTAGCAGGGTCATGGCTGGTACACATGACTACTATCCACTAACGAGTCTCATGTCATCATTTCCATGCATAGCCAGCGTGAGCGGCACCTTGGTACCGCTGCAACTACTATTGCCTCTACTACGGCTTCTCCTGTTCGCGCTTCCTCCACTTCATCAACAACAGTCTCCTCCAATAGCACTGTAGCAGTTATGACTACATCCCCCACTTTATTCATGCCTTCTGTCAGACCTGTTGCTTCATGGACTCCATATCCAGCGTGGTTACCTCTACCGTTGGAGCTTAGCTACATCTGAGCTCCTCCATCTGCCATGACCACGCTGCAATACCTCAAGACTCCCGGGCCCTCCGCTTGTGAGTGCCAATTAGAGCAGTTCATTGCACACTGCTTTGGTATCCCTCGTTGTGAGTCCCAGGGAAAAACGAGTTGTGTTTCTGCTAGTCAAGAAGTCACAGATGGTTGTCTCACTAAGACTGCGCTCTGTGGTGACCCTCCTATGGGTTACCAGTGTGTGTCTACTCCCCTCTTGGATAACATTTCCTGGCTTGATGATTGGCAGACACGCTTTGCGTCTCAGTCTCATGCACAATACCCGTTGCCCGCGTCATGTCTGGTCTCTTAGTGCAAAGTTATCGCGTCTATCCATGACCCAAATGGCACCTGGATCTTTGACTCTGGCACTACGCATCACATGACGTCTTGTCATCAGGCGTTTCATATGCATGGTCCGATTGGCGATGTCCAGAGTGTTTGGACGAGATCCGTTCAGGTGCTTTTTGTTAGTGGTGTTGGTGTTGTTCATTTTCTGGGTCCGTCTGGGGACGTCTATTTCATTGATGTGTTGTACGTGCCTGGCTTTGAGCTTTGACTTTTGTCTGTTACTGCTCTCAACTGCATGAGCATGGATATTTCACACACCTGTGGCATCGACACAGTCACTCTTTGTCCATCTGGTCATGTGATGTTGTGTGCAGATTCTCGTGATGACCTATGGTACATCACTCGTCTGTCTTCCATGTCCTTGCTTCTGTCTTGAAGGGGGCACACATCTTTGTCATGAGCACTCTGTCCCTGCAACATACTCACCTCTTCCACCATCACTTGTGCCACGTACACAACTCTGCCATTTTGAGCATACTTTGTACACAGCTTCCCTAGCTACCTTTCAGTTACCTTACAAAACTGAATACATCAACTGCTCCGATCATCATGAGGCGCGAGGTGTGGGAAGAGGAAAGAGGATGAGATGACCTGTGCATCTTGCCCTGGGGGAGGCGGATGATTTTCTCAGGAATCGTGGCGTGAGACATGGGGGAGACATTTGCGCCTTATACTCTAGAACCGCACCATGGCTGATGCGGTCCGCACTATGCGCATTGAGTCTGGTTTATCTGAAGGTTTCTTCTTCATGGCCATGTCGTACATGACCTGGGTTTGGAACAGTGTTTCCCACGGTCCCTTGACCCGTCTTGTCACTCCTTACCAGTCTTGGTGTGGAAAACGAGTAGATCTTCGTCCCGTTCGCGTCTGGGGTTGCCAACGCCTGGCTCCTAGAGGACCAGTGGGATGGCAGGCTGGCTCCCCGTGTTCGCCTCTGTACCTTTCATGGAGTGTCTCGTCAGTCTAAGGCCTGGAGGTTCTAGGACCATGTCCGGTATCGCATCATTGAGTCGCGTAACGCCTTGTTCTTTGAGGAGCATTTCTCACGCGACCTCGCTTTTGTACGTGCCGGGAAACTTTTGGGCATGTCGCCGCCATCGCATGGGGGAAATTCGACACCAATGCATGATGTTGCTCCTTGTCCATCAGTGTCCAGAGTCCCTTGTTCCACTTCATCACTACGCCTCTACATACACTAGAAAATTCCACCACACCAGAGCCTCCGTCTGATTCTGTTCCTCAGACTGCTGACCACGCATCCAAGTCCACCTCTTCAGTCGCAAATTATGCTGACAAGGTGACGGAGTCCAATTCTTTGGTCACTGAGTCCGCCGACCAGGTGATTGAGTGCACTTCTTTGGCTGTGGACTCCTCTACCCAGGTGATCCATTCAACCACTTTGGTCATTGACTCACTCAACCAGTCGAGCAATCTTCCTGCGTCGGTCACTCCAGTGGAGCAACCCGTCGTGTCCTTGCCTCCTTGAACCCGGCAAACCCACTCCTCTAGTGCTGTTCCGATATGCTCATGTACTCTGGGTGGTCGTCTTTGCCCCCGTACCCCAGTGCCTCCATCAGGCATGTGTCCTGCCATTGTTCGGCTGCCCCTGGCTAATGACCTCCGTCCCATGCCCCCTTCTCATAGTGTGGTAAGTGGGAATCAATGGACAAATACCTTGGGTCAGACTGCCCTTGCCGTTGTTAGATCCGGCCTTCATCCCAGATTCGCATTGGGTTATGGCCTGATTTCTTAGGAGCATCGAAATGCTGTCACTATCTCATTGTTGCGTGCTCTAGCTGGCCTTGGATATGCTCGCTTGCTGACAGCCAGGCCAAATTTGCAGGCAGCCGACCCAAAGACCCTCTGTGAGGCCAAGGCCGCACGTGACGCTGCCAAGTAGGAAGTTGCTTGAAAGGAGAAACTAGCTGTCATTGATGAGCATGGTGTGTACGAACTGGTCGAATTACACCCACGCCGTAAAGCCATTGAAGAAAACTGGGTTGGTTGTCGCAAGTGGAAACCAGATGGCACACAAGATAAGTACAAAGCCTGGCTAACCGCCAAAGGCTTTACACATGTACCAGGAGTGGATTTCGACCAGGTTTTCACGCCGGTTGGCCATTTCACCAACACTCACGCGCTCTTCAGCATGGTCGCACAACATAACTGGGATCTCAACCAGATGGACGTAAGCAATGTCTTCTAGCATGCCGCTCTTGATTGGGAGGAGCTCTACATGGTCCAACCACCGGGTTTTGAGGATGGCACTGGTCATGTTTTTGGCGACTACGGAAGGCCCTCTATGACCACAAATATGTGTCAAGGTTTTGGAACACAAATACCAGCCACACCCTCTTGAAGGGTGGCTTGATGCGCAGTGCCGCAGATCCAACTCTCTTCTACATCCTAGTGGGCACCACCCTTGTCATCGTGCTTGTCTTTGTGGACAATCTGCTCATTTCATCCCATGACCTTCCCGCTGCTCAGCGAGTAAAGGATCTGTTGCAGTCCACATACAAGATGAAAATCTTAGACCTGCATAGGTGCTTTTGGAAATGGAAATCGAGCGAGACCGTGCCCATGGCATTTTTCCTGTGCATCAGGTAGCCTACGTGCAGACATTGGCTGAGCGCTTTGCGGACCTTGTGTCCACCGTCCCTGGTGCATCCACTCCCATAACCAAAAATGGCCTGATCAAGCTCAAAGCTCTTGTTGCTGACACACAGGGTGTGAGTGTGGACATGACTACTTTTCTTTGTGTCATTGGGTTACCCATGTTCCTCGCCACTACCACACGACCAAACATTGCATTTGCCGTGAACCCACTGTCTCAGTTATCTTAGTCCCCGCATCAGCTTCACCTAGATGCAGCGATTTTCGTGGAGCGATACGTTGTCTCCACTCCACGCCGTGGATTGACGTTCCACCACTAATTGTCCATGGTCGCCAAAGGCTACATGGATAGCAACTGTGCTTGGAATGCATATGGGGAAGAACCGCATTGGATGGATCTTCCTTATTGGCGGCATAGTTGTCTTGTGTCGTAGTGGCAAACAGGGGTGCATTCCATGCTGTACTGTAGAGGCAGAGTAGTGGTATTGTGAGGTGATGGCACATGTGAGGGTGTGTGGCTCGTCTATTGTGTGAGTTTCGTCAGCCTACATCACCCATCACACGGCATTTTGACAATGAGAGTGCCATCAAGATCACAAAAAACGATGGCATTCATGACACACGCACAAAATAAATCAATGTGGAGTATCACTATCTGCGCACTTTGTCGCATGAGGATCCGGATTGTGTGGGTTGGGACCATGCGACAGCTGGCTCACTTTTTGACCAAGGCCATAAAGCCAGCATCCTTCAAGAAGGCTGTTTGTTTGGTTGGTCTACATCCGTGAGTCAACTGTCTTGTATGTGTGAGCTCCCTTACCCTGTGCTGCTTCATACACGTTGTCACTCTTCGTGTGCTCATCCTCACAATTGTGTGAGCTTGCTGGACTATGGGGCAATGAGATTCTGGGGGAGTGTGACTTATGTTGTGCACTGTGGATGGAGGATATCTGCACGTGTATGTACACTGATGCCCACAGGTCATGGGGGAGTGTTGTGATTTGGAAATGCAATGTCTCAATGATCTGCGTTGTGACCTCGGCTGGAGTACATGTGAGAAATTGCTAGGAAGCTTCCTAACCTTACTGCTGCTGATGTGGCGACACTCTCCAGTGAGCTGGCGCACTAGCAAGCAAGCATGTGTAAGAAACAACAAGGATCAGGTTAGGGAGACGCGCAAAGTGTCATAAGCTCCAATAGCTTAGTAATGCAGAGAGAGATGACAACTGACAAGCACACAGCATGAATACCTGCCGCGGCACACGGCGGGTGACGCACGCGGCAGTGTCAGTTTTTCCTAAAACCGGCTCAAAACCACTGTTTTGGCTGCAACTCTGCGCACAGGCATCCAAACTCAACACCGTCTCAACCTAGACATGTAGAATCTCGAGCTGGAAGCTACGACTGGTCACGCACAAGTCCGGCATCGATCGGCGGACAGACAATGCAAAACATGCAAATTGGGCTCGAGAGCCAGTCCACCGAGAAAACTCTAGCGTCTGCAGAAAAACTGCACAGCACCCCAACAAGCACCCGGGACGTCGTGGCAGTCGTCTGGCAGCTGTTGGTGGATGGATCCACCAACCGTCAGTGCTCCGACGGCAGCTGGGCCCGTATCACGGATCTGCACGAGCATGGACACGGCCGAGTGGTCACAGTAAGCTGTACAAATGGACGGAAACAACTCACATCACAACGTGTGGATGGAGGATATCTGCACATGTATGTACACTGATGCCCACGGGTCATGGGGGAGTGTTGTGATTTGGGAATGCACTGTCTCAATGATCTGCGTTGTGACCTCGGCTCGAGTACATGCTCGTGCAGATGACTAACTCAGCGAACGTTGACGACAGCGGGCGCTGAGCAATGGAGGGGACGTTGCATTGTTGTGAGAGGCATGGCCTCCTTCTCCTTGTGTGGAGTCTCCCACTTCCTAGAAGTGCGCGTCTAGCTCCATCGATAGTAGCCACCGTCACTCGTGTCACTGACAGTCATAGGCGGTTGCTCTGAGTAGCATAGGGTTTGTAGAGGTTCAGGCAGCCATAACTCTCATGAATCATTTTTCTAGCTGATTCTGACTGCGTGATTGCGTTTGGAGCTTGCATATTTGGGTATGGTCCAGTTTTTAGGAAAAACAGACAACGCCCAGGTTTGGGGTTGTCGGTCATTTGGGAGGGCTCACCGAGAAAACCCCACTGGCCAGAGAATAGTGCATTTTCCTGATTGGTTTGTAGATTGAGTAATTGGCCTCAGAGAGGTGAGGGCCTAGATTAGCGTGGGAAGGGTCTCTCACCAAACCTCGTTCTTGCTGTCAAGTCAGTCATTACTCACTTGTTGCTGCAGTTCTCGCGCAAACCTTTGAGTTTGAGTGCTCTCTCTCACAGGTGAGCAGCCAATGCTGCTAAGGCTCTAAGTCTGGGCACAACAGGCCACGCACTTCAGTCCAAGTGTGTGAGGCGGCATAAAACAGTCTTGCCCAGACCAGCACAACATCATATCGTATAGTTTCTCTCTTGTAGCATCCCCTTTCACTATCCACACTTCATGAGTGGACAATCAATAATGATCCTTTTGATCTCCAAGCTAGTAAGTTGTCTTGAACGAACCGTGAACCTTTGGCTTTTCACTAGACTGACTACTGTTCTTCTACCACCCTCTCTTTGCCTTGACCAGAGAAATGTAAAGTCTGTGTAGTCCAATGCTCCTGTCCAACAACCAGAGCCATTTGCCCTCAACATGCCTTGCTTCAAAGAGCCACTATTGACGAGTCCGTGAAGGAGGTGCACTTTTGTTGTTTGGCAGTCTATCTCCTCGTCATGATGCGAGCGAGGCCATGGATTTTCCCTGATGTTGCTGGCTTCGTACCTCTGCTCTCATCCTCTCCCTCATCAGGATCGTCTTTCTCCATCTCAAGCAGTTCATCAACCAGCCGTCCCCACTTGCCTTGTGCGCTTGCAGCAGGCTTCGGCTGCTCCACCGGCTTTTCTTCATCTGATGGGATTGTGGCCAGCACCGTTGCAGTAGCCTGNGCCCTCAACATGCCTTGCTTCAAAGAGCCACTATTGACGAGTCCGTGAAGGAGGTGCACTTTTGTTGTTTGGCAGTCTATCTCCTCGTCATGATGCGAGCGAGGCCATGGATTTTCCCTGATGTTGCTGGCTTCGTACCTCTGCTCTCATCCTCTCCCTCATCAGGATCGTCTTTCTCCATCTCAAGCAGTTCATCAACCAGCCGTCCCCACTTGCCTTGTGCGCTTGCAGCAGGCTTCGGCTGCTCCACCGGCTTTTCTTCATCTGATGGGATTGTGGCCAGCAGCGTTGCAGTAGCCTGCTTCCACCTGTTTGCTGCTTTCTTGTACCGCTCCGACGTGGCTCGTGTCAGTGCAGGTTTCCCAACAAGCTTACCCGATACCGCAGCTTCTTCTGATGCCTCGGCCTCGTCACCCTCGGGTGTTGGCAGCAGCACATCAGGCTCCTCTCCCCTGGCCCATACGTGGATCTCCGCCTGGTCGGCAGCGACATCGTCCGGGTCCTTGGCGTTGGCAACACGCAGAGTGACCGCCCTCTCAAGGGCTTTCCTGTGCTCATTCTTACGGTCCATAATCGTCGAGGCTTGCCGCTCCATCTTCTGCTCCTTTGGAGCCTCTGCGGCAGCCATCGCTTTCTCATGCAGTGCCTGAACGTGGACAGAGGGAGGGACAGAAGGAATGAGATTCCACATTCAACGAGAATGCAGTTCGCTCTGTGTACATTTTGTTGGTCCACATCCTCTAACGCGACAGAGAAAGCATGGCCTGATTGGCATTGTGACGGTGGGGCCCACAGCTTGCTCAGGGGCATAGTTCCAAGCAAAGGGCAAATCTGGGCATGCCTTAAGTGCAAAGTCATGCTTGCTTGCAGCCGGCCCATGCTACAGAACAGGCTTTCATGAAAAGGATTGGAGTGTTTTGCAGGGTATGACCCTCACCTCGACAGCAGCACTGGATTTGGCTTCAATGGCGACGACGGAGTGGTCTTCCACAATGGTGCGTGAAAAGATCACATGCTCAAAGCGGAAGTCCACCGGCACGGCAGTCTTCACTTCTGGCTCATTGCTTGTGCGGCAGCTGCAGCCACAGCAGCAAGAGCAATATCAGCAGCAGCAGCAACAACAACAGCAGTGACAGCACCACCACCAGCAGCAGCAGCAGTAGCAGAAGCAGCAGAAACAGCAGCAGCAGTAGCAGCAGCAGTAGAAGCAGCAGAAGAAGCAGCAGCAGTAGGAGCAGCACCAGCAGCAACAGTAGCAGTCGCTACACCACCGCAGCTGCATCAGGAGCAGCAACAGCAGCAGCAGCAGCAGCAGCAGCAGCATTAGCAGCAGTAGCAGCAGTGGTGGCGGCAGCAGCAACAGCGGCAGCAGCAACAGCAGCGGCGGTGGTGGCAGCAGCAGCACCACCACCACCATCACTACCAGAAGCTGAAGCAGCATTAGGAGCAGCAGCAGCAGCGGGAGTAGGAGGAGCAGTGGCAGCGGAAAAAGGCAGCATCACTGTTGCTTGCAAAACGATGCAGGCTCCATGCATGCATGTAGCATGTCCTTGTTGCTCATGTGCATGGCAACTGTACATCATCTCTCTCTCATATGTATGCGTCGTGTACACTATTTCTGATACTCGATCGCGATCATTTGCCATCAAAGCCAAGCCTCCATCAGACCAACCGCAAAGAGAAGGACCAGGCACTGGCCTGAATTCCGAAGTAGAGAAAGCAGAAAGCAGGCTCCAGGCAAGTTCTTAGGTTGTTTGAAGATTTCTACGGGTACTCCAGGCACACACCTGCAGTCTTCAGTGTAGAGCACATGGAACAGACGGCCAGGAGCGTAGAGCCGCCGCTTGTCCATGAGCTTGCTCTCGTCTGACACGAAGCTGTCCTTTACACACTTGTAGCACAGCACACATGGTAGGCTGCACCTCGCACCATGCGCCACAGAACAGAACAACAGCAGCAGCACGAGCAGTAGACTTTGCAGGGGCAGAACAAGGGGTAGAAGCAGCAGAGTCAGCAGCAGCAGCAGAAGCAGGAGCAGGAGCATTAGGGGGGGGGGGAGGAGGAGGAGGAGGAGGAGGAGGAGGAGGATGAGGAGGAGGAGGAGGAGAGGAGGACAACAATGAAAACGACGACGGCAATGATGACGACGACGAGAACGAGGATGAGTGAAAGGACGTGAAGAGAAACAATGTTGTCCTAATGATGGAACACAAAAAAAGAGGAAGAGCAATGCATGCACCTTGTGAACGCACAAGAAACACTCACACACCAATCGACTTTCCTTACAGTTCTCATGCTAAGCAGCGGAAGCATCAAGCATTGACAGGTTTCCAATCTTCTGAGATCAGGAGAAAGCGAGATGCAGTGGACAGCGCTACAGCACTTGGGCACAGATGTACGAGGCATCAGGAAGTCGAAACCACTGTGTGCCAACAGCTGTTAATGTGCGAGGCAGAGAAGAAGGAGAAAGCGAGATGCAGTGGACAGCGCTACAGCACTTGGGCACAGAGGAGAAAATCCGTCTCTGGTCCTGACCGCCCCACCCACCCACCCAACAGCCCTCCCGGCCAGCCAGCTACCCATCCACCCATCTACCCATCTTTCCACCCATAAATTCACTGGCCAATGATTCACTCACCAGAATGCGAGCCCAAGAATCTGGTCAACAGGCGCTGACGTGCGAGGCAGAAAGTCATCCTGCAAGTTATTGTTCCACCCATGCAGCACCATCAAAAGCCTACCAATTAGCACCTTCCGCCTGTGTTGAGGAAGCCAAGGTGCGGGTTACAAGATGGGTCAGCCAGTCTGCATCTTTCAAGGCATCCAACATGCACAACAGCTCCTGCATGTGGATGAGTAGTGTGATGCCACATGCATGTGCGATGCAGATTCAGCAGGCATGGTACATGGTGCATGGTGTGTGACGCATGATGCATGGTGCATGGTGCATGGTGCATGGTGCATGGTGCATGGTGCATGGTGCATGGTGCATGGTGCATGGTGCATGGTGCATGTGGCATGGTACATGGTGCATGGTGCATGGTGCATGTGGCATGGTACATGGTGCATGGTGCATGGTGCATGGCTCATGGTGCATGGTGCACGGTGCATGTGGCATGGTGCGAGCGTGGTGCATGGTTCATGGTGCATGGTGCATGGTGCGTGGTGCGAAAGGAAGACACAAGCTCGGCCTGCTACCACTGCAGCGATGTTAGGGATGAGCGTCCATACTCGGTACTCGCGAGTTTTACTCACGAGTAAAAATACTCGCGAGTAAACCGAGTTCGATACCGGCGTGTTTCGGACGCCGAGTTACGTGCGCGTATCCGCGGTCGCGAAGGGCCCTAACGTTCGAGCAATGCTCGTTTGCGTGACTCGAACCTGTGGGCCCCTGGGGAGCAGAGGGGTACTCGCGGCAGAAACATCGAAACCTGGAAATAGCGAATAAGGTTTGCGATGCAACTGACCACATATACTACTTTACCTTGTAGTCCATTACCACGGGTACGTGGCTGACGATCCTAGTCAGCAAGGTTGTTCTACATATGTGTATGTGGTTTGATCCCTCTTTACACCTCGAACACCGAATACATGCTACGTTTGTTGAAAGGTGACCGCCCCACTGCCCAAAAGAGGACGACCGGGCAGGGTCGTCCTCTTTTTGAAGGCTTAAATTGACATCGATGCGCCATGCACTCGTCGCGCCATGCGCTTCAATTTTGAGTCTTCAAAATCGATCGCATCGATGCGCCATGAACCGAAGCGCCATGCCCCTTACACCCATACATATCCAACCTATTCCTGCACTTCCTGTCATCTTTTAGTTGCAGTCCACACACACTCGACCATGGCCTCCTCCACCAACCAGACCCCGGCCATCACCACGCCAGAGTCGACCCCAGACGAACGGCCTGCAGAGCCCATGCAGACGAATGCCACTGTCCGCGAGCGAGACACCAACAACGCCATCTGGCAGGTTTTCAAGCGTCTCGACCAGGACACTGCACAGTGCCTGCTCTGCCCTGTCCGCGTCAACAAGGAGGGCAAGGAGGTGCCCAAGACCATCAACCGCTCGCAGGGCAACCCGACGTCCATGTGGTACCACGTGGGCAGCGGGCACAAGGAACGCTTCGAACAATTCGTGGCGGATGGCGTCGTCCCTCCTGGCGTCCTGAAGAAGATGGGCCGAGTCACCGTGGACGCAGCGGCCACTCCTATTGGCCGCGGACTCGCCGGACAATCCGCAGTCTTCAGCAAGGACTACTTCTATTCGTGCATCTGGAAGTACCTGATTGAGAAGAAGGAAGAGTACGCCACTGTCGATTCCTATTGGTTGAAGAAGGCCTTCACTCACTCCCACCGCAACNCGACCATGGCCTCCTCCACCAACCAGACCCCGGCCATCACTACGCCAGAGTCGACCCCCGACGAACGGCCTGCAGAGCCCATGCAGACAAATGCCACTGTCCGCGAGCTAGACACCAACAATGCCACCTGGCAGGTTTTCAAGCGTCTCGACCAGGACACTGCACAGTGCCTGCTCTGCCCTGTCCGCGTCAACAAGGAGGGCAAGGAGGTGTCCAAGACCATCAACCGCTCGCAGGGCAACTCGACGTCCATGTGGTACCACGTGGGCAGCGGGCACAAGGAACGCTTCGAACAATTCGTGGCGGATGGCGTCGTCCCTCCTGGCGTCCTGAAGAAGATGGGCCGAGTCACCGTGGACGCAGCGGCCACTCCTATTGGCCGCGGACTCGCCGGACAATCCGCAGTCTTCAGCAAGGACTACTTCTATTCGTGCATCTGGAAGTACCTGATTGAGAAGAAGGAAGAGTACGCCACTGTCGATTCCTATTGGTTGAAGAAGGCCTTCACTCACTCCCACCGCAACGTTGTTCTCCACCATCGCACCATGTACTCTCGTGACATCGTCGCCACTGTTCCGCATTTCAAGGAGCAGCTGCGTGCCACCATCCAGGCTGCGGACAGCAAGGTGTCCCTCACCAACGACGGGTGGACTTTGCGAGCCAACGTGCCGTTCATCGGTATCACCGCCCACTGGATTAAAGACTGGGAGTGCCGCAGTGCGGTGCTCACCTGCACCGCCCTCCGCCTCAACCACACCGCCGCCCAGCTGTACGAGACCCTCCGTCGCTGCGTCGAAACCGACTTTGACCTGTGGGATCGCCTCTACTCCATCACCCTCAACAACCATGCTGTCAACGCAGCTATGGTGGAGTAACACATCGTGCCCAACACGCCCCACTTCTCCGTCGACGTCCACATCCGCTGCTTCGCTCACTCTCTCAACCTCGGCGTCGGCGAGATCTGTAAGCCGGGCCCCGTCAGCGAAGTCATCGATGTCGCACGCGCCATCGTGGTGCACATCACTGGCTCCAACCTGCGGGAGCAGGCCCTGCGCGACATCTCCGCCTCCTATCCCGAGGGCCCCAAGGCGCTGAAGCTCCCAAAAGATTGCCCGACACGTTGGAACTCTGTCAGCATCATGCTGCAGATGCTGCTAGAGCAGAAATCCTTGATCCTCCAGTATTTTGCCAACGCGACACGTGATGCCCAGGCCCTGGTCCCCACGTTCGACCAGTGGTCCTACATCAAGAAGCTCGCCATCATCCATCGCCCCTTCCAGCGCATCACCGAGAATGTCAGTGGTGAGAAATACCCCACCCTGTCTGTCGTCGTGCCATTGTACAACAACATCATGGACGGCTTGCAGAAGCACATGTCCAAGCTGGAGGCGGCAGCAGCAGAGCTGGACGCAGCTGTTGAGAAGAAGAGGAAGGCGTGGAGGGAGGAGAGGGAGGCTGCCCGAGTTGCAGAACATGGGCGGCGCCGCATGACTGCAGCAGAGCGCGAGCGCGAGGAGCGGCTTGAACAGAAGCAGGAGCGGCAATGGGTGGAGGAAGTCTATACATCCATGGCCGAGGAGCGCCGATACGCCGTAGTACTGCACAGAGGCTTGTCTGCTGCAGTGGAGAAACTGAGCCACTACGACTCCTTGACCTCAGACTGGTACACTCTTGCCACGGTGCTCGACCCACGCTTCCGTCTCAAGTGGTACGAGACGAGCCAGAGTGGGGAGGGCCATGCCCCGACATCAAGCATCCGTGAAACCTGCCTCCGCCTCCATCGTCCCTATGAGGAGGAGTACCTTGCTCAGGCCACGAACCAGGAGAGCACCGCTCCTGAAACCCACGACTCTGCTGCTGCTGAAACTACAAGCAGCAGCGCCGCCCCGTCAACATCGGGCACAGCTGAGTCGGACACTGATGATATGGGCACAGCTGCAGATGGAGCTGTAGACGATGGAGGAGCCCTGCGACTTCTCCCTAACAGGAATGGCGGCAGCGGCGGCCACGACGACGACAACGACGACGATGACGACATGTACGACAGCATGTTTGTGCCAGATGTGCAGCCCACCACCACCACAGTTGGCGAAGCCGAGCGGCAATTCGACTACTACAACCGCGGCAACCGGCTGCCTGCCAACTCCAACATCTTGAGCTTCTGGAAAGTGAACGCCACGCAGTGGCCAATCCTTGCTGCAGCAGCACGTGACGTGCTTGTTGTGCCAGCAACGAGTGTGCCCTGCGAGAGGCTGTTCTCAGTGGGGCAGAACATTGTCACAGAGAACCGCCCTCAGCTGAGTGCCGTCTCTGTTGAAGCAGTGCAGCAGCTGGCATCCTGGATCTTTGTGCCTGAACTCCTGAACACAATGTGATAGCTTTAAGGTTGATGCCATGGGTACACTGGACAGAGGGGAGGAGGAAGGAGCATAAAGGGTAGGCAGTTTAGAAGGGGGAGAGGGCAGGCTCGTAAAGACAGTCTTCAATGTAAACCATGTCATTCCATTGAAAATAGTCAAGTTTGTACATTCCCCTCATTGTTCTGCTCCAGAGGGTTTTTTTGCCCCCCATGCCCGCGAGTATACTCGCCAAAATGCTCTGAATACTCGATACTCGGTGCTTGACCTGACATACTCGCTCACTCGTGATACTCAGTGGAATACTCGTACTCGCGAGTATGCTTTGTTAGGTGCAAAGCTCATTACTCGCGAGTACAAGTTTGGACCTGCCAGGGCCGAGTATACTCGGAAGCTCATCCCTAAGCGATGTGCAAGGCATGCACATGAGCAATTTCTCTATTGGGTTCTGCCGGGAGTCAAGCCCAAAGCCTGCTCATATTGCCCAGCAGCATCAGCTGTGCCTGTCCCAGGCAAACGGCCAGGTAGCTCACCTGTAACACCACAGAATTGATGATGTCAGCATACTGGACTGCAAGGTTGAGTGACATCGACCGGGCAGGCGCGATGCAGTAGCACCGTAATCGTGTTGGATCAAGGACCATCGCCTTCTCCTTCCCATCCAGCACAAATTCCTTCGATTTCCTCACAAGCAGTGGCACTTTGATCCCCTTCTCGCCCTTTGACCAGGACAAACCTCCCTCTTCCGATCTACCACTGGCACCTTCACCGTTCCCTTCCCTCGTGCTCCCTTCTGTGNAAATGTGATGGTGTAGTCGGGGTGCTCTTCGGCCAGCCTATGGATCTCGTCAAACTCTCTGTCGAGCACAAATGTTGCGGCTTTCAGCAGCCCATGGTGCACGTAGCCCCCGTCGAATTTCTGCACAGACGCAACAGACAGAAATCAGACAGGCCAGGAGGAAGAAGCCAGCATTGAAGGGAGGCACCAATCAAGAGTAAGCGGGACTGTGGCCTCTGTAGGGCAGCTCTGGAGAAACTGTATCCATTGAATGACTGCGTGAAAGAGTCAGGAAGAAGCGAGGGATGCGCATGGTCAGGATGAGGATGAGGGTGGGAGGAAGGTATGAGGGGGGGAAGGTACTGACATGGAGGAAGGGATGGAGGGAGGGAAGGATGGAAGGGAAGAAAGAACAGAGGGAAGCAGAGAGGCAGGGAGAGTGGAAGGGGGGGAAGAAGCCAGGGAGCAAGGAAGGGAGGTAAGGACAGATAGATAGACGGACGGACGAACGGACGGACGGATGGACTGACAAACAGAAGGTTGGACGGAATGAAGAAGTTTGGGAGGGAGAGAGGGAGGGAAGGAGGGTGGGAGAGGGGGAGGGAAGGAGGGAGGAAGGAGGAAGGGAGGAGGGAGCGAGAAAGGGGATTAGGGACGGAGGAAGGGAGGGAGGGAGGGAGGG